>OMLF01056651.1:30716-43796 GCA_900302615.1 Holocentrus rufus | reverse complement strand
TGGTTTGAATAGAAGAGGCATAAAATCTGAGCTTGTATTGAAGATTTATTGTTCAGCTACGTGTGCCTGGGTCAGCTATTGTAGGCGTCAAGCTATCTCTCACAACCTGTGTTCCTTAATAGTGCAGTGCAATTTGTGACGAGATGAAACCACTAAAGGTTACTGATCAAATAAAAATAAAAAGAATCGAAGAAAAAAGGACTTATTTATGTAGCTGTGCCACAAGGTTCAACGTCTGTAGGCAGGAACGATGCCGGAAAATTATTTCTGGCTTTCACCTGCAGTTTATTCAGCACCAGATATAAACAAACACTGTATAAATTCAGCACCATCAATGCATAGGTCACTTGTCAACGCTTCCAGGTTGAGTAAACAGTCTCTGAGAAACTGCTTCCCATGTGGGGTTGAGTCTGTCTGCCTGCAGTCTTCAGGTCAGGGGTATGTCTTGGTTCCCCAGTTCAGTTCAGTGCAGACCAGATATTGTCTCTCCCTGCATATACTGAGACAAATATATTAATAGATTAATTTGGCGTAGGTGTCCCTTGTTGGCCACCTGGCTCACGCCTGGATCTCTGTGCCTCCCAACTGGCACTCGATGCCTGCCTTGTTGACTCATTTGAGTCCTGAGAACTCATGTTTTCCAGAATGCCAGTTGTAATTTCTCTCAGCAGGTGTCACCTTCTGTGAACCATATCTAATGATTCAGCTTGTTGTCCTGTTGTTGGTGCAGCACCAATCCTAGGCTTTCATTTGATACAACAGGGTGCAATATGAAGTTTGAATAGCCTTGGATGCTGGGATTTGTCAGCGTGTCTGCAAGTCTTTATGCCACATTCTGTGTTAATTCCAGTTAAAGGGTAGTTCTGGTATTTCCGAACCTATGTATTTGGGTCTAAATGATTAACAGGAACAAAAAGTTTTGGAATCTGACCAGTATTGAGCAAGAATGTTACAACTGGCAACCACAAAACATGACTGCAACGTAATCTGATGGGGCAACCGGGTTGTGTTATAGTATGTGCTTGTTTTGCCACTGACAGGCTCAGATTAATATTATAAGCGTTACCTTCACTGTCTGCAGCAGGTCTCTCTGCTCTTGGAACAGCGTTTTTCTTTAGGCGAAGTGCTTTGGTATAGGATTTTTTCTCTTCTTTGGCAGGCAGTAGTGATCCAAATAGTCACTGCAGACTGGATGGTCTGCAAGGCGCAATGTCCAGGCAGGAGTGTTAGCACCCATCCAGGATCAAAAATACCAGAATTAAACTTTAAGGGGTGTTCAGGAATGGAGTTTGTCTGCTGTCTCCCTTATTAACTTGACCATGACCTTTTCTCATAAGAGGTGTGGTAGCCACTTTCAAGCCCCAAAGTGTGTTGCCTCCCTAATCTTTGTATGGTAGCCTGTTAAATATGAGCTGATGTTGTTTGGCCACAATATTCCCTCTGTACCTGCTCAGCCTGCACCAGATATGATACCCCTTGCAGGTGTCAAGCACCCTCCAGTGACCTGCATCCATAAAACACTAACACAGTCACACTAATTTCTGATTCTGGATTGGTAATAAAAAAAAAAGAGAAAATAAGGTCCAGGATCAAAAATACCGGAATTAACCTTTAAGGGAATTTCAGGAATGGACCGTGACCTTTTCTCGTCGGAGGTGTGGTAGCCACTGTCCTCATTTCAACTGGACTCTGAAGGGTTTGATACGTTTTGGATGCGTGACCAGGAATAACTTAGGAACTGAAGCAGCATTCAAACCTCTCTGACTTTGAGGGCTTCCCTCTTCCTTTAGAGCATTCAGAGTTAATGTCCTTTGGGTCCATCTAGAATCCTTCTCTGGGTATCAAACAAGAAATATATTTGGTTTTCCTTGTAAAGATTTCACATTTTGCGGGGTGTAACTACTCTCATACTGAAGAGTACTTGTCTACAGGAGGCACAGCACTTAAATGAGTGAATTTCCTTACCGTTGACAAATCCTCACAGCAGATTTCTAACATAGCATTACTGATGATTTCCTCCTCGAGATAAAAGGCGGTTTGCTGGGCCACTGGAACGTTCTTGTCCCATCTTGCTGTGAAGCAGTCAGTTTGCAGTTTAAACCCCACTGCTCCTTAAAAAACTGTTGTGGGCTTTCTCTACCACCGTGTTTAGCATTGATGAACTTTTGTTATAGTTCTCTGCTGCTTTTATCTCTTGAGGTGTGCCTTGACAAAATGCTTCAGCACAATTACAGTCAGGCCATCTTGGATAATGAGCATGTCTTTGAAGTTACCTGGCTTAACTATGTACAGTGCAGTTTTAATAACCTGAGTTTCACAGATTCTTGTTCTCAAATCTAATTAAAATAGAGAAATATGACCATCTTGAATTCTGAATAAGGCAGCAATGCTGTGACATCCATTAACTTTATCAAACCAGTCAAATGATCCGCAACCATTTGTGATGGTGCTGTTTGAACAATCCTTCGGGTGTAGCTACTGTCATCACTTGTTCTTTCCTCAAGTAACCAGTGAAGTCAAAGAGATCCCCTCTACCCACACCTCCATTTTCTGTGGGCATGAGGATTCAAGCTTGTAGACCACGCTGGTTTTGGCAAAGCTTGTCCGTAGATTAGGCTTCTGCCGAATGTTCACCATCGTTCTTGCAGAGGAGCCCCAGGCAACTGGAAATAAGAATCCAGTAGCTGTAGAGATGTAATGTAACACTGCAAAAATGTCCATGTTAACAAGTCATTTAGTTTAATATTCAGAGTAAAGCTCTTGTTTTTCTTAAACCAAGTTAAGAAAAATACAATATTTGACACTGAACATGAGACTAAATTACTTGCTTGGATAGAGATCTTTCCCAGTGTAGCACTGTTCCTAAAGGCTGTGTTAACCCCGACTCCAAAGTGTGTTGCCTCCCTTTTTTGTAAGGTAGCCTGTTAAATAGGAGCTGATGTTGCGTGGCCACAATATTTCTTCTCTACCTGCTCAGCCTGTGCCAGATATGATATCCCTTGCAGGCGTCAAGCACCCCCCAGTGACCTGCATGCATAAAACACTAACACAGTCACACTAATTTCTGACTCTGGATTGGTAATGGAAAAAAAAAACAGAGTGAATGCTAATACATAAAAATGTATTAATTTATGGTGTGTTGTTATCTTTACTAACAGAGAAACATCACATCTACAAATCCCATATGCACACACACACACACATACACACAAACAAGCGAACACCTGGGGCAGCCTCTCTGTCAGCACCTCTCTTGAATATGTCGCCTCACTATTGCACATGTTGTCATTTTGTGGTACATCCATCATCCCGGGACGACGGCGGACGGGTCGTTCACGGCCACGGTAATGGCAGGTTAAGGAAATCGGTTAGCCTCCGCTCTCCCTGGGCCCGGCCTGACACTGTCTCTCACCCTTCACCACCTCTCCCTGTCTGTTGCACACACACACACACACACACACATTCACAGCATGCTCAATGTGCCGTGACTGACGGAGACTGTGACTTGTCTGCCTGGCCTGTACGAGCCCAGACTCCCAATCAGCATTTTCTCTCCTCCTTTCTCTTTCCTTATTTCTTCCCCTCCCATTTTTCTCCTCCAATTTCCCCTATCTTTGTTTTTGCAACTTATTAAATCACTCATCTCTCACCTCCATTACCCCTTTGTTGCTGCTTCCGTCCTCAATCTCTCACCAAGTGTTATTTCCCACTGTTTTTCCTCCTCATACCTGATTCTACAGGTAGTGCTCCGAGCACGTTGTAACCCCGTTGACAGCTATTCTCACTTCAAAAGCTTCTTCTGTATGTTTGTATCTCTCTGTCTGTAACCCTGCCCTCATCTTTCTTTCTTTCTTTCTTTCTCTCCCTATCCCTCTTATTTCTCTCTCAATCTATTAATCTGAATACCACATGCGGCAAAAGCACAAATAATGGGTTCAGTGCAAATATTTGCTCCTTCCGAATTCAGATAATTTAATAGTATGCCTGTAACCGTGCAGAAAACATTCAGCTGAGAATAACTTGACTGGCTTTTCGAATTGAATGCATGGAAAGGGGCAGGGTTTGTTTGTGCCTCTCAGTCTGTCTTCTGCTGCTTGTCACACATAGACCTGGAATAGCTGCAGAAAAACAAAGTTGCCTGTTCGTTTGCTTTTTGTCCCATAGGGGAATACTGTAATGATTTTGATTACTAATTTAATGTTAGGCCAATTATTTCCGCTTTCTTGTGCTGATCTGATCTGCCAGCAGACTTTGCAAGTGGGAGCTGGTCTCACTGGGAGTGGATTAAGAATCCACAGTTCACAGGTTGTTCATAGTGAAGGTCTTTATAATTAACTGTTCGGTGTCTCCCATTTAGCAGCGGGGGGTTGGCGGTAATATTCATCCAGTTGCATGAAGTAGTTCACACTGAGAATTAATTAAATATGTTTTGTTTCATTTTTTTGGGGGGGGTGGGTAATAATTAATAGTCGCAAACATTGCTTAGAGACATTTTCCTGTGTGTAATTGTTCATGGTTATGGTTGTTTAAAGCTGTGTTCATAAACGCCCATTTTTTGTGGTTTACATAACATCTAGGTTGGTATTTTTATACATCATTTTTTATTGGTCATTGTCAAACCATGTGTTTTAATATTTTAATGGCAGGAAAAGAAAATACAACAAAAAGGAATCTGGGGGATTTTTTTAATGTTTTATTCTAATTGACAGCTCAAGCTCCACCTATGGATTTATCCAAATACATGCAGATACAAAGGAAAATAATTTGGTACAAATACGGATACAAATACAAATGCTAGCATCACCACAACCCTCAATAACCTATCTCTGCCTCTCTGTCCACTGTTGTTCTCTGTGTCTCGTTGTTGTCTTCGCCCTGCCTGCCTCCGTGTCTCCTAATGAGCAGCCCTGACCTCTGTGGGACCGTCCCGATATCCTACATATTCTCTCTCATTTCCTCCACCACCTTCTCCTTCTCTTTGTGACCTGGAAAAAGATGTTTGCGCTGCCATCGTGCTTACCATCTTCATACATTTGATGGTTGAGTCTGTATGGTACTTATTGTTGGTTGCCACATGCTTATTCCACTCACTTCAGTCAACTTTCAGTTTTGTATAGTGTATAGTATTTTTTTTTTTTTTGGTATAGTGCACCTTTAGGCTAAAATCAGCAACCAGAACACACAACACAGCCAGAATGATTTTCTTGCAAGAATATCAGTCTGATGGGCTCACATACTGCAGGCTAAATGATTTTGTTTATTGACTTTCAAAGCTGTAGAAACATATGTGCAGGCTATATTGGCTTAATCTTAAACACCATGAAATGTCTGTTGACTACAGCCTACACACAGCAGATCACATCTATGTTATCCTAATGATAAATTTAAGACAGACAAGATTTAGTGACAGTTTTGTTTAATATAGTATCTGTTATAGTGAAATCTACAATAAATAAATAATAATAATTAATACAATAAGCTCTGTCACTTTGAACAGGATGGTCGTGGCTAAGCCCGGTGATTAGGTATAAGACTGGAGGTTTGTGCCAGAGCCGCTCCATCTGTAGTGCTCTCAGACTTTGATGAAGCTGGAAGGAAACAACTGTCACGACTCTGTTCACTTCTCCTTCTCACATTCACTCTCCTCCCGTCCTAGTGAGGTAGTGAGGACAGTAGTGATGACAAACGGGATGCACCGTGTGTGTTTGTGTGTGTGTGTGTGTACAGGCGTGTGGAGAGGGGAGGGTATCTGTTTGGAGGAAAGGGTGGGAGTGAAGGAGAGATGGAGAGATCGTAGGCCTAGTTATTGCTTTCGGGCGCTGGGAGCCTGTTTAATAAACGGGTCTGGAGGCCAGAGGGAGATGTCAGAGAAATGTTATTACCTAGGTCTTATGAATAGCCCCAGCTAGGGGAGGAATCTAATCAGAGCTCTCACCAGGCCTAATCCTGCCCCTAAACCTCATTTGATACTTTGTGGCATAACTCCATTCATATCATTTCTTGGAAGATTGACAAGGGCTTCTTGCTTCCAATAACTACATTTGTATTGTAATGGCTGTTTCATTATTTCCTATATCAGCTGGCACACAGTTGAATGTGTAGCTAAGCTGAATGTAGAATTTGCTCTGTAGTGGAGATTTTTTTTTAGCTGATACAGTAGGTAAAACTGTGCTCAGTTTGAATATATTGCTGATTAGGGTTATGGTATCTTTTTGACCTGCAGGATTTTTGTTCCCCTGAAGCTGAGTTTCCTCCAGTCAACGCCTCTAAGACTTGGCTGGGTGGCTCTCTCAGCCCTTTCATCTTCCATCCCAACTCGAGCATCCTCGCCTGGGCCTCCAATGCCAGCTCTTACGCCTCCTGGCCCCCGCTCAGCGCGCTGCGGCTGCTGACCTCGCTGGAAGACCAGTCATGTGTGGAGGCGTGCCAGAGCGCAGGCCTGATTTGCGAACCAGCCTTGTACCGCTTCATCAACGTTAAAGAGGCCTTTAGCGCGTAAGCTGCCTTTTTGGTTGCATAATTGTCAGTTACACTTGTGGTGCAGATTATGGCTGCACAATAAGCAGGAGGGGGAAAAAATCACATCACAGGGGTGTGACAATCATGTCACAGCCCTGTTTCTGGAATATTGAATTAAATTGCACATTGTAAAAAAAAAAACTGTTCATTGTAGTCATTGAGCAAATCATAAGTAATCTTTGTTTTTTTGCATTTAAAATAATTTATTTTGCTGAACATTTTTAAACATTGAAACTTTTGTGTTTGCATGTACTGCATTGCAAATTGTGTCACTCGTGCAATATTCAACATGTGCAGTGTTAGCCTGTACATGCAGTGCATATTAATTTGGCTCATTGGTTTTATCAAATCATTTGGTCCTCCTATACAGCATGCCTGTGGAAAAACAACACTATTATGTCCTAGAGACATATTGCATGTATTTCTTAAAACCATTGTTAATGTTACAGAATTGTACGGTACTGAGTTAGTCTTCATTATGCATTAAGCACAATTCACAGTTCCATGAAAGGGTAAAGATCCTCCATTGACTAACACCACATTCCAGATGTAAACAGGACTGGAGGGTGATGTGTCAAAATAAATAAATAAATAAATGAAGCACTTTTTTTTTCATGAAGAAATTACATTGTTCCTCCTAAGTAAAGGTGATATGAAGAGCTGAAAGGAGAAACCTCTAGACTGGAGTTGAAGGAGACCTGAGTCCTAGACCGATTAGGCCTGTAAGGCACAGATAACTGGCTTAATATTGGTGGATTGCCCGAAAAAGGCTGTTGGCATATGGAACTACAAACATCCAGTGTCCTACGGCTTGACAGAGCAGAATGTCTCCACAAACGTTCAGGTAGTTAGCATGAATTGCACCGCATCGTAAACACTGAGCACCACTCACTGAAATTAATAGCAAGAACACTGAAAACCAGGGTCACAAAATGGGACATGAATGTGTAGATGTATTGCGCAATTTCACAAAATGGAATAATAAAAAATGGAGGGGTGGGGGTGCAAATAGTTTGTTTTCAAAGAAGATTCCCCTCATGGATTGAAGTGGGTGACTGGAGGCTACAGCAAAATGAGAATAACATGAATAAAACTGTCAAGGATATGAAAGTGTTTGTGCTTAAAGTGAGGCTACCGCTTGTTATAGTACTATAAGAAAGTCTGCATACCACAATGTTGGCGGTGTCCACCAGCTCTCCATCAAATATTGTGCTTCCTGACTTTAACAATTAAATTAAATGAAATGCAAGGCTTGCCTAACAGGACAAAGTACAGAGGAGGATGCAAGCTCGCTCTGTCCGCATATTTTTTCCCTTCGCTGCACCCAAGAGGATTCTCTTTTTTATTAGACTTGTTAAAGAAATAATTGTTGATATCCTTTAAACTTTAAATAATGGATGAGTGGGAATAATTAAATAGGATACATTTTCAAGGAGCTTTTTGGTTTCAGTGTAAGCCTGCCCTCAAGTCTGTGTTCTTCCTCTCTTTGTTTCCAAGGCTGGATTTGCAGTGTGAGGGAGTGGAATCAGAGATGAACCACCTCTTCCCTGCCTTCTCAGCGAAGCACGCTGAATGTGGCCTGCAGAAGGATCCACTGCTGTTCAGCTGTGCCGGCGCCAGCACCAAATTCCAGCGCCTTTGCCCCTGCAGGGACTATCGCATAGGGCAGGTGGCACTGTGCAGGGACTGCCTATGACAGGATACAGCCTAGTGGATGGAGACTCTGCCTCTAACGTCTGGCTAGAGCCAGACTCTCCCAGGAGCGCTTTGTTGGAAGTGGGAAAAGGAAAGAAACTCTCGTCCCTGGTCTAAATCTGGGGCTCCGTGCCATTGTGCCAAATTGGGCAACATGGCAGTGCTTCTCAGGGAAGTGCATGATTGTACTCTTGTTCTGGTGGGATTGAAGTTGCTTTTTGATGGTTGCATCAGGACCAGAGTCTTTACACAAGTAATGACCAAATGTGACATTTGATGGATCATTCAAACTAGTAAAGAAATCATGTGCAATCAAACAGGAAAGCCTTGATAAAAATGTTGCAATGCTTGACTGAAACTCTTTAAGTTCTCACAAGTGTGTTGACTCAGTGTCGTGTATATACTTATCATTGTGGCGTTTGGATATTTGTACTACATGCACCCAAAGCCATTTACAGTATGCTGAGATGTACTATTTTCCATGTCCTGTAATGAATATATTTGTATATAAGTGTTGTTTAATAAAATAGAGGAAAATAACAGATTTTATTTTTTCTTTGTTGTTGGATCTGTCGTGAATGATCACAATTCATTGCCTCTCAGGAAGTAGAAAGAGTCAATTAAATTGTGAGATGTCATCAATCTTTTTTGTTCAGTTTCTCAGAGCCAAGTGTAGGGAAATATCCTAATTACTTCTTTCAGACTTCGAGATTTATGCAAGCAATGCTGGCTCGCACTCATTTAGCTTCTGAAGCAGTACTCTGATACAAGATGACAGTTGTATTGGGGTTGCCAGAGGTGGGTGTACGTTACGTCTCGGCTCCTCCATCGCTCTCTGCAGCAGAGATTTGTCTTTCTTCTTAAGAAATTGTGTAACATGCTTACCATTATCTTTGACATTCAGCATGCAATGTAGTATACACTGGAGACCTTGCAGAGTCCTATTTTGTCTAGTCATTGGTCCAAATACATATATTTTCCTTGATAACAAACCCGTTTGTGTCAAGTACAGATGTGCAAGTAGACACTTTATATAAAAGCAATACAAGATAAGCTGCAGTATTAAAGCCACTGATGTATGGTAGCCACATAAAATAAAGCTTTTTCAAGCTAATAAATCATAATGTTATTTTATCATATTCCTCTTAAATCAGGTCCCACGTGACTGTGGCCAGACAGATAAGGCCATGGGGCTTACTTTCATGGACTAGATGGCAAAAGGATGAATGCCATCCAAGGCCTGAGGGAAGCTGAGGCAGTTTCACGATTGGAGAGTGTTTGATTGAACAAACCCGTATCGTTCTAACTCCACAGAGCACAACAGGGCTTGTTACAAACCTCACAGCTGGGTTTCTATCAAATTATGATGTGTTTTGATAAAATGCCCCCTCATTTCCTGAGATTTTTAGATAAATAGAAATAGAAACACATTTGTCAAACCAGAAGAGTGCACTCAGTGCAGGTCTCCACCAGGCATGTGTGGCAACACAATGTCTATATAAAGTAGACAGTTGTTATTGCTTTGTGCTTTGTGTGTAGTAAGGGGTTTTCCATGATGGCTTTGATTTTCCCCCTTGTCCAAAGACCTGCGAAGATTAGACATGTAAGAAACAGTGACGGTTGTTTTACACTTCATTTTTTACAGTGATGAAGCAGCAGGCTATTGAATCAATTTTAATCTCCACTTGTTGACAGATTACATCAGCCTCTGACACTTTTTGCAGTGTTGAACAAACTTTTTCAAAGTTTTTGAATCACTGCAACCACGAGAGGCTCTTCATCATACAGTCATAACTGTGCACAAAAAAAGTTTGGGCTAATAGGCCCTGTAGTTTATGAGATTTGCTGCAGACAGACACACAGACAGACACAACCGATAAAATGCTATGCTACCAAATGCTAGTTATACACAGTGTGGCAAAAAATGTACCTTCATATATCAGTTCTTGTGATCTTAAGTTAGCACACACTAATATTGTCAAACAAAGCATAATAGTGGATACAGTGCAACATCTGTACTTGTTACTGCCACCAACAGATTTGGACAGAGGTTATGTTTTCACCCCGTTCTGTTTGTCTGTCTGTCTGTTTGTTAGCAGGACATTTCTAAAAGTTTTTGCTGGATACTTTCTGGAAGGGTTGGTCATGTTCCAATGAAGAACTGATTAGCTTTTCAAAGCGATTGGCCAAAAGGGGGTGTGGCAGTGGGCGTGGCTTCTCATTAACTTTTGGTGAATATCCAACATGTGGAAGTGGCACATCTCGACAGATGCATGGTGTTGGCGGAGATGTGTGCTCTGCTGAGTGCTTTCTGGTTTCCAAAGTAGCTTCAGACTATGTTTTGCTTTCACACAGCTAATAAATTTGTTTTTATCCAACTGATATAGACACATAAAATTCACATTCAATTTTTCAGCATTTCAAAAAGCGAGTATTCACTTCACAGTTTAATGGATAGTAATAGTGTGTCAGCAATGAACATCTTTTCAATTTGGTTCCATTCATGCAACCAATCAAGCACTGAGGTGGTGTTGTCATCCAAACTTTTCTCTCATTTATTCCCCTCTGCTATTTCATTTTCCTGAGTCTGTTATTCCAAATTAAGACTTCAGTGCAATTTGCGTTGCGTCTCTCCTCCCAGCAGGTAACAGAGCTCCGCTGTCACAGCAGGGGGCAAAATAGAAATGAAAAGCTGAACTCCTGGGCCCAAAGATGACGCGGATGTCTATTGGCAAACTTTCAAAGCCCTGAAGCCTCAATCTTAAAAGTAAAGCTCCTCCGACAGACAGCACTGTACTTGTACCCAGTCTGCAGACTCCGGACAGATCTCGTATATTTTTATCACAGATGGAGCGTGTGCTGTACTGGGCTCCCCACAAAAGGTGTATTAAGCAGAGAGCCTTCACAGATAAAAATACAGACACTGTATATCTACATTTTTAATCTGTGTGGACCGCATGGAATTCAAACTATTGATGTGAGCCGGATATTCACGGCTATTTCAAACCACTTTTACAGATGGACTTGCCTGTAATAACGCACAGAATGGCTGCAATGTCACCAAAGTCATTATCATCTGAGCTGCTGCTCCACTGAAGCTGAAACCCTCCGCTAAGATAAGAGGATTTTAATGAGACATCCTCAAAAGACCAAATTGGAATTTGTCAGTTTTCATTTAATGATGGACCCAGTGTGGCATTGTCACTTCAGACTGATAGAAAGAGCCACTTCAAGATGTGCCAGTTTTCTCTTCCCCTCCATAATCTCTGAACTAATATTAAACTGGCTCTTCTTGATCTTCAAAAACTAAAGGAAAAAGGAATATGAAGTGTGAGGTAGCAGGGGGTGGAGAAGTAGTCGGGAAGGCTTTGAACATTTCTGGGCTGAGGCTTTTTCCCTCTTTTTGTGGTGAGATGTCAGGTGTTGAAGCCAAAACCGCTGAGATTTAAAGTTGTACAGCCAAAGAAAAAGAATATCAATGCTGGAGTTTATTATTTATTTTTTTTTAGGTTTTATTTTTTTTTCCTTTGACAGCAAGAGCTGCAGCACGGCACCTACACTCGAGTCGATTTCTATGGGGCGACGCAGAACTGAAGGACTATGAGGCTTCCCTCGATTTCCGCTCCTCACCAGCTACATCAAATTCCTGTTAAGAAGGGATTAGCACAATTAGAGGCTGGTGCAGACCGGGAAGCCTTTGCAGGTTTTGGCATCTCAAGTATACATTTCAGAGACCACCCAGCTCTCTTACAGTCTGCAGACGACACTCTCTCTCACTGTCGGTCTTAACAGGCCCGTTCAACATCAGCTGGATCCCGTCCACCTCCCTGCGGATCAGTCTGGGTGTCAGAGGGTCTCAGCTGTGGCTATATTAGGCGCTTAGCTCAGCAGGGACTATATTAGGTGGAAAAAGTGAACTAAGGTGGGAGAGAGGTTTATTACAGACCTGATTTATCTCATGAGCTGCAGAGTACATCTGCTGGCCACGAGATAACAATATAACAAATCAAAAGCTCGTGTGCATGTGCGTCTCACATGCACACAGCGAGTGGCTCATTTTATTTCTGCGTGTCTTTCCCCAAATCGTCTTTTGTGGATCACAAAGTTATAAAAATCACCCTCAGTCCTCAGTTTTACCATTCACCATTCACCAACGCACCAATACTTCTCTTTATCCATATTTGATTGTATATTTCCGGCTGGTTTATGGTCCGGGTTGTAACATTTTAGATTATTATTGCGCATCTTTCCGATGTTGCAGTTATATCATCTCAGTTCATAACTTGCTGCAATGTAAGTGAATATGTGGCTCTGTGTATCTCATGTGTCATCCTTGTATAGGACAAAACAACAGTGTGAGACATTGCATTGCCGAGGCTGAACGTGAAAAGAATCAGTCAATATATTCTTTTTACCAATGCTATTTTCCTTTTCTTTCCTTTTCCTTTTCTTTTTCTTTTTCTTACCAGACAGATTGCATTTGTTGCATTCCCATAACACTGTAATAGTATGTCTGTGTCAAATCATTGTCTCTTTTTATTTATTTATTTTCTCCAAGCTGTGGGAGAAAGTGGAAGAGAGCTTTATATATTTATATATCTAATATATCTTGCATAAAATACATTTTTTTTAAGATTTACTTCACACTTTCATTGAGCCTTATAGTGAGCCAGACAACTGCTGTATGTGTGAGTGTGAGAATGCACGCACAATTGTGTGTGTGCATGATTTCGTTGCACCCACAGCTGTGGCTGCAGTAGCCTTGGAGTCACAAGTCATGTAGTACTGTGGGTGTGTGTGTGTGTGTGTGTGTTTTCTTCATCAGTGAATTAGCAGAGACAGTGCCCATGACACAGCATAACTCAC
>OMLF01056651.1:14123-27582 GCA_900302615.1 Holocentrus rufus | reverse complement strand
GGGAGACAGAAAATGAAAAGCAGCACTGCATATATATACTGTATATGGGACAGTCTATATCAGGGCTTCCTAGTGCAAGTGATCCTCTATGAAGCCAGTCCTGCAGAACGGAGGTTTCAAATGGGTTTCATAGTGAAGAGAGGGGGGAAAAAAACATGTTTTCTCAAATCAGTTCTGTTATGTCCTTGATGTAAAAGTTTTGGGAGCGATCAAAGGGCGTGTGCCGTTTCATAGCCAGCATGCTTTCTCGCCCGCATGTTCTCATGAGTTATTTAGTGAGCCATGGATTGATGCGAGGGGTTGAGAGGCTTTAAGCACGGAGGAGGGGAGAGGCTGAACGTGGCTGTGCTGCCGCTGTGCAGTGCGGTATGTCAGCATTCAACTTCAGCACAGGTACTGCGTGCAAAGAGAGAGAGAGAGAGAGAGAGAGAGAGAGAGAGAAGAAAATGCTACAGCAGCATTGAAAATAGCAGGTGGTCTCTGCTGCCCTCGAGCTGGAAAGGTGAAAGGAATACTTTATGAATGTTTGTACATAAAGGGTCACATTGGTCAAAAGTGCCTAAGTGCAAATTCGACACCCTGTCTGCCCTGTTGATGTCTGTAGCTGCTGAAGTTCATCATTTAGACTACATTCAGAGAACAGCATGTTTTCGTGTCACATGTGAAGTTTCCAGATTTAGCACTTTACTACGTCTGCTGTCACCGGCCAGGGAGAAAGTGCCGCATGGGTCATGATTTATCGGCCTATTTTATAGCAAAAAGGAGCAGGACTGTCCTCTATCAATCACGCTGAAGGCTGGGCTGAGGTATTTCACAGCTGTATTATTTAAAAACAGCGGGGGGAAAGTGGATTGCTCCAAAATCCGCCCTTGGGAGGCCCTTGACATCTTTAGCCCTCTAAATTCCCCGAGTCTTCAATTCACTCCGGGACGCCGACCTTTCTGCTATCTTCAAGAGATCAGGTGTGAATATCTATGACTCTATACCTGTAAGAATCATTTTTACAGTGACATTAGGACAAGCTAATGTTTTAGTTCACTGATGATGTCAAAATGCATATTTCAGATGAGAATCCATCATGTTGGATGGCTGTGGCATGGTGGCTCAATGGTCAGCATTTCTTTATATATTTGATGTTTATTTGATAGGGACAAACACATTGAACATTTCATAAATATTCTGGTGCCATGGATCATAACATTTAAAGCCCAGGTGGGACTTTTGTACGTGTTGGGGCGTCACAGCATGAAGCTCAGCCCTGCAGCTTTCTGTGTGCAGTTTGCATGTTCTCCACGTGTTTGCGTGGGATTCCTCCCACAGTCCAAAGACATGAGGTTCAGGTGAATTGAAGACTCTGGCTTTGTTCCAACACCCACATGGTCTTTGTACCAAGTATCCACTTGAGTAATGTATTTCCAGGATCTGGCTAAAGTGCACAAGCTGCAAGTGCTTGGAGGTCAGACAACACACACTGGGCTATAGGAAGAAGTTTACATTTGCAACAGCAGTTACTGATGTTTATCAGCCAAAAATGGTGGATCCATTTTCTAAACAAATATGTGAATTAAAGGTCCTTTTACTGATTCAAACATTAAAATAACAGGGTTGGCAAAAATCTTAAATAAATACATTAATAAATAGAAAATAATTAATCAACGTTTTCACAATTGATAATGGGCACGTTGTCCAACAAAAGAGGCTATAGTAACCTAATTTAACTTTTATTTACATAGAAATGTTTTGTTGCATGTCATCTCAATCGCCACTCCTTCCTTTCGACATACAAACTCCTGATGAATTGTGGGATACACTTAGCCCTTAATACTGCTCCAGGGCGATGTTAGGGCAAGAGTTAATTAAGTGTGGATTAAGCGCACCTGCAATTGGGCAGTTTTAGACACGCGATGGTCTTCCACACTTGTTTGGCGGTGCATGAATGCGAACTCAAGACCTCAGAAGCATGGATTGGAGCCTCAGAATGGCCTTTAGGCATGAATGTGAACGCGGATTTTGATTGTCTGTCTGTGTTAGCCCTGTGATGGACTGGCGGCTTGTACAGTCTATTTCCCTGCCTGCTGCCCAGTGCATGCTGGGATACGCCCAGCCCCCTGTGAATATAGACAATGGATCGATGGGAAGTGGAAATTTTTAAGTGAATACGGAAACATTTCTCGCGGTCCTCTTTGCCCGGCTTATTTTGCACAGACTCTGTCACAGCTAACACCCCTTAAGCAGCAAAGGTCCTTGCGTGGTAAATCATTAAAATGTTTACCCATGATTAAAGATGTTGTTTCTCCCTCGAATGCTTCGGATCAGTATCTCAGCTGCGTGTTAACAGGCAAAAGATGTTTGATAAATGATTCAGCACTTGGCTAATCACTTCCCCTGACTTCCTGGTTCAGGCTCTGGATTGATCCATGATCCAGCTGAGGATTGTGTGTTTGTGTGTGTGTGTGTCTGTGTGTGTGTACATACGTGACCCTCTGTTTGTGTGCATTCCTTTGGGCATGTGCATGTGTGCGTGGGTGTGAGAGTGTGTGTGTGTGTGTCTCCTTGTGGCTGTGTGCGACACTTTCGCCGACCTCTGACAGTGTCGGCTCTCCTTTGATCTCTCCAGATGAGACGGCCAAGCTTTAGAAGTGGCGGCAGCAATCTTGAGCTGCAGATTGCGTGGAGAATGATAGCGAAGCATGCAATTATGGATTGGCTCTCCCCCCCTAGTTACTCCAGACACCAGCCCATACTCTTTATATTACTGCTCATTCTGTTTTCTTTATGAGAGAATTAATTGCTTTGGTTGCTATCTCGGAGTTACCGTAATGATCATATTACTTCATGTTATATCTGCCACTGCGAGCTATTCGGCCAAATTAGCTACAGGGGTAAATCATCACAATCTCTTCAGCCACACAAGCAAGTCATTTCATACATTGTTGACAATGTAATTACATGGAATTGTTTCCCGAGCCGGTAGATCTTCATAATGGCTTCGTAATTATTCCTCAAGGACCGCAGAGTGATAAGTTAGAGTAAAACGAAGCAGGACAATCGATACTACACACACTACATGCATAAGTGTGTATGTGTGGGTGTGATGGAGGGTGCTGCCCGTGCTGCCTGGGTGGCGTCGGGGTGGACGTATAAATCCGAGTAGCACGAGTCTGTCACATCGTCACCATGCAATAATCTCCGACTTTGATCTGCCCTAATTGATCTCATTTGAGCTGCTTAATGTTCTCCTCAGCAGTGACAGACGCAGCTGTCGCCCGGCTTGTCAGAACTCGCTGATTTGATGCCGCCGCCGCCACCGCTAATGCATGACGCCAACGATGTCAACACGGCATGGTCCTCATAGCAAGACATGAGGTTCTGTGCAGTGGAGGACTGGTATTTGATTTTGATTTGGCTGCCCGGTCATACAGAGCCGCACATGTTGATACAGTAGTGTGAGGATCTCTTGTGCACTATTTTACACTTTGCTTAAAATGGCAGCAGGTCCAGAAGCAATCACTTGAAAGCAATGGCTAAGTTCCTGCCTTTTGCCCTGGGTGCAGCTGGATATTGGACAAGGTAGACCGGGGTGGGGGTGGAAATGAGGGCACTTCAGCCTGTAACCCTCACTTATGTTCTCAGCGCTGCAGCTTCTCCGTTGGCCAGTGTATGACAGCAGCCACTGATGGAGATCGAGAGCCTGGAGGAGATGACTGATATCAAATAGTGATCCCTCCCTCAAATCCTCTCGAAGGCTTCTCCTTTCCGCAGCTGCCCTGCCTGTGAAGGCTCCATCTCTGGCTCATTTGAATATGAAAGGGCACTGGAAGCATGCATCATGATGATTGATGCTGAGAAGATTGGAGGAAAAGCCATTTGTCATGTTGCGCCCCAGAGTCCAGAGCATCGCAATCTGTCTTGATAGGAGAGGACAAACACATTGTGGATATACTAATAAGCAACTCTGAGATAATCAGTAGCAACGGAGTAAAACATGGCCACAGCTGCCAGTTCAATAGACACCAGATCTTTTTTTTTTTTTTTTGGTCATCCTAGCTGTTCATATCTCCAACACAATGCTAATGTTATTGTGTGCTTGCATGCTGTCCCTCGGCACGGCTGTTTTACAGAGAACCTGCCAAGTTTCCTCTCAGTATCTTTACATATGAACAAAGGAAAACACGTTCATCTTCACCCTTACACAACAAAAATATATGGCAATGGTATACAGTGTTTGGAAATTTGATCACTATATTTTGAGTGCAATATAGTAAGTGCCATATATTAATAATACATATACATATATAGGAAGCCAGTGCTTATATTTTTCAATGTATTACAATGTATAATTGGACCATGTATGGCTACACATATATATTTTTTTTAATTCTTTCCTTAGTTCACAAAATTCCTCTCACTTTTTCTCATACTGAATCACTGCTGGATCAATGTACTTCACTATATTTTTCAATATAGGAAAATGGTCAAGAAAAACATGATTTTTTGCATGGGAAATATCAGTATTTGTTGTGTTAATTATTAATTGGTGTTAGTCAGTGCAGTAAATAAATGAATAAAGTAGAACAAAAGACTAAATAATTCAATATATAGACAGTATATGTATTGGACATTATATTTTCTTTGAGTAAAGACAACAAGCACGTATTAGCCAAAAGGCCAGCTTCCCAGAACTGACCCTGTAGAGCAGTTACTTATTTTAATTTGTGCAAGTAACCTAAACATAGCTATAAATAATCAATCAAGCAATAAATATTTATTTGGTGTTGTTCTGTTTTCGTTTTCTTGCTCTGCAGAAGTGACTTTCCTCACCAGTGTGATTCATAAGTGTAGTGAGCAAAAGCATGCAGCTAATACACCGGGTTAGTGTGTGGGGGTGGAGGAGACCAGGGAAAGAAATCATTTTAGTGTAAAAACCGAGCAGAATATCACAGCCAGCCTTGCATTGTTATTGCACTAGTTGAATTAAATAGTTACATGATTTTTGCAGCTTTCTTCCCACTACAATAAAACAACCAGTAACAAAAAATCCCCCAGGTTTGTGCAGCTCCAACAAAAGTGCTTCTTCTGAATTGCATACCTTTTGCAATGAATACTTACAGATCAAATTCTGTGCACAGGCACAGAAATGTGCAAGAAAGGTTCTGCTCTGATTTTGTTGCTCTCACCCTCAGACTCTTTATTATTATTGGATTACTGAAGTACAGCTTGTAAAGTTAAATCTAGAAAGTTAAGTTTAAATGTCTAAGCATTGTCTCTCATTAACTTTAATCCAATCCAAACACACACACACACACACACACACACACACACACACAAACTCAAGGTGATGAGAGAGAAGAAGGAAATGGTAGAGATAAGATAAGATAAGATAAGGAGTGGTAATAAGGAGTTCTTGTAAAAATTAAAGTTAATACACTTCAGTGCGGTCTGGACCCAGAACTGGGTCTCGACCCACACTTTAAAACCACCGCTTCAGTCAACCGTCATCAGGCACTCATCCGTCTGTTCTACGGCTCTTCACAACTGTCTTTGAATTATTCTCAAACTTGCGCCAAATATATTCCACATTACTTCCTCCTTCATCACTCCGTTTCTAGACCCAAGCAAATCTGTAACCCGTGGTAACAAACAACATCGGACAGAACGGAGGAGCTGTGCGATGTTTTAAAAAGGCCTGTCAGTTTGATTCCCACCTACAGAAAACGAGATGTGCTTGGCATGCCTGGATACATAGTGTTGGCACAGAGCAACATCTTGCAGATAGACCATGATGGTGTGTGTGTGTGTGTGCGTGTGTGTGCATGTTTACCAATGTGCAGTATAGCATCAATTTCTTGTGTGAATTATAGTGGAAAATTGCATTTCTCTTACCCATGTGCCCTGATGTTGAGTGTATATTCCTGCAAAAACATATAATATCTCTGCAGAAAAATAAAAAAAGACAGGTTTGTTTTTCTTTACAACTCAAAATGTTCCATGGAATATGTTGCTGATCTTTTTTTTCCTGCTTCCAGCTCATAGTTATTGACTGAGGACCTCAAGTGGACAGTAGAGGCATAACAACCTCTTGCGCCACAGCCTGTGACACGAGCATGAAACCCGGGAAAGAAAACAGCCCGTTGATCCGCGGATCCGTTATTGCACACCGTGTTAATGGTGTTTACACAGGCTGAAATTACTGCCATTATTTCCATCCAGCCCACAACCTTCTCAGTCAAACAGAAAAAAATCCATCTCTGAAGCTGACAGGGGATGAAGCGCTGATAAATTGCCGGCACTCATTCCTTGAATAGCTTGACCTTTAAGCCCACGCGCTGACTTTATTATGTCTCATCTTTCTGACTAGCAAACCCTCAGATCACCAGTGCATTACTGCGGATGAAATGGCTTTCATCGGAGAGTGTAAATTTCTCTCTTTATGGATTTCTGCATGAAGAATTACATTTACCTCTAATGAGGAATAAAAACATTGTTCAGAATGGATGAGCCATTCGGAGTTAAGTGCATATTTCTCTGCAGTTACGAGTAGAGCTCCTCTCAGATATTAGTCGGCCATCTAATATAATACGATTCATAATCTATTGGACCTGTGACACCTAAAGTGTTTGTGTGTCATTTTTCCTTTGAAAACAAAGGGGAAAGTGCTTGAGTCAGACAAACCCAATACCCTGACAGCGGCTCCAGCCCATTAAACTTCATTTAAAAGCTAATCAAGCAATCAGTGCTGGAGTCCCAGAGTCACCTCACTGTAATTATCTGGAACGTGCCCTCAGCCCACACCTGTCAGTCACTCCACGGCCGCAAATACTGCTGTTTGGGTCTTTTTTTTTCCCCAACGCGGCGGACCGACTGCTTCTAGGCTTAGCGGGAATACATACTGACATAAATGTTATTTATATGAGCTGTCATGTCATGTTGACGGCGGCGCTTAATCCCCGGGCTTCAACAAGAGGAAGCCAAATGATCTCAAATTAAGTCTTTCTCTGTGAGGCAGCGTTGGGATAAGTGAGTACCAAAGTGATGCTCGTAAATTAATGATTAAGCATTCGGATCCATGAGCCTGAGTAAAATCTCTCTCTCTCTCTCTCTCTCTCTCTCTCTCTCTCTCTCTCTCTCTTTCTCTCTCTCTCTCATTATATTGTACAGTCAGCTTAAAACTTGTACAGTAGAATTTCTTAACTATGAAGCTGATGCGTTTGCTTGGTATCCTCTGAGAGTCTCACTCTTTCTCTCTCTCTCTCTCTCTCTCTCTCTCTCTCTCTGCTGTGTGTGTGTGTGAGAGACAGAGAGAGGGAGAGAGACTGTGACTGTAGGGAACCTTGGTTATAATGATCGATTGATACAGATCAGTATGCTGGCATCAGATTAGCCTCAGGGCTACTCATTCCCAGTATGCACATAGTACTCTGTTCATGACACACACACACACACACACACACACACTTTATATAGGAATTTTTTAGGCTATAGAAAGTTGGGTATGAATAAGAATGAGTGAGGGGGATATTTTAATTGAATTTTGAATGATCCAATACATAGCGCCTGCCACCAAGGCTTTTGGGCAAATTCTGTGTTAGTTTAAAAAATCAGTTCGAATTCCTCAAAGCACAGTCTATAATTCTTTTTTCTGAGAGGGCTTCCATTTTAATTTAAATTGACTTCTTCCCTGAGGTACCTGCCCTGGAGGAGCAGAGGAGAAAAACCGCAAAGTTTCAGGAGCCAAATGAAACTATAATCAGTTCAGCTGAATGGCCAATAGCAACTTTATCTACAACACTACCCACAGCTAATTGAAAAAAAGAAGAAAAAAAACAAAACAATCCAAAACAGTAGAGATCTAACAATGCAGCATTATCATTCAGGACCCAAGGCCACATTACCCAACCTGTGCGGCGCTTATTCTGCAGAACTCCTCTCTATCATACATAAACAGCACAGGAACTCCCACCTTAATTCAGTTTAACCGCTTACTTATCCAGAATATAGTTTCATGAATCTCTGAGGTAATTTCGTAGAACGCAGCTATGCATCATGAAAGGTGGGAACAAATGTGCCTAATTTTCTTTTCTTTCTTTCTTGTGAAAGTATTTTTTGATGTTTTTTCGATCTTTATTTGCCTTATACTGACTGCTGAGCACAGGTCAAAGGCTGCATTTCTATTCCTTTGGTGTTACATCACTGCTTATAATGTTGATAATGGTTTTTTAATTCAACATTATTCTGCTATTGCACTCAGTAAGGATTACTGCTGTTGTTAACAGCATCAGCCCTGTGATGGACTGGTAACCTGCCCCAGGTGTTTTCATGCCTTACATACTGAGGTCGGCTCCAGTCCCTTATAGCCCTGAACTGGAATAAGCAGGTATAGAAAATGGATGGATGGATGGATAACAGTATCGGCTGTTACCAAGAACAATAAAAATATTATAATGTTTCCTGTCTGTGCTCATTATTCTTTTTCTGTAATGGCTAATGGCTGTAAAGAGGTGCTTTTATCCAAAGCACTTTCCCATACATTGGCTACAATTAATATGCGTCACACTCAACATGCTGCCAGCAGGTGATTTTTTTTTGTGTGGCCCACAATGATTTGAAAAAGTCTACATGTTTCCCGGTGTGTTCATTTTCTGGTGAAAAGAAAAGAAAGAAAGAAGAAAAAAAAGAACACTCCATATCACTGAAGTTGGCTGTTAAACAGCATCGCAGGCGTGTGCTGTGTGGTCAGAAAATCGAACAGGTAAGAATGGACATTGTGAAAAAGACGATGTGGATTTAGCGTCCTCTTGCTTTAAAAAGACAGTTACAATAGTCTGGCAGACTGTTCACTTTCTGGGACATGGATGCACTATTCCTGTCTGTTGAACTTACAAATGCTCTTATACGTCTCTGAGAGAAAATTGTCCCTGAGCAGTTGATTGTTTTACAAATTAAATGGTCTAATTATTATCAACTGCGTGCTCGAATAAAAAAGAGAGAGAGAAATTGAGTGTGTTGTAAATAGACAAACACATGCAAAAGCACCAGTATGGACCTTTAATCTCACTCTCTCGAACACACACACATCTATATACATCCTGGCATGCTGTTTAGCAAGGCTTTAACTCATTTACCCAGTTTTAAAGGATGTTCTTCCGTTTCTCTTTTCTCACAGCACGTATTAGTTAACTGACAAAGCACAGCGAGACTCAGGAACTTGACATTCAGTACATCTGTACATCTTTGTATAGAGAAAGACCTGAGGGACTGGACAAAAGGTGGTACACGTCTATCCAAAATTGTGATGAGATTTGGGACTCCTTTCAAATAAAAGACTCTTGCTGAGACCAGCATAGCACATCATAGTAACATTACTCTTTATGCCAGATTGGGGAAGAAAACAGCTTATCTGAGCTCCGTTTCCCCATTTCAGGCGGTCCCCTGCTGGACTCCAGGAGCTTTGTAGGATGCCAGATCCAATGGCTTTGAATTCCCCTCCAGATGCTGCTTCAGGAGTCTCAATGTGGGGCTGGCTGCATCGACCACAGGCTGCACAGACACAGTGAATACCTGAACCATACAATGCCCTGGGATAAATGTCCCATGTTATTGTCTACAGCTGCCATTGTATTGCTGTTATCAGGATCGGTACTAATTAGAAGAGGCAACTGTGTGATAGATACAAAGCACTGCAAGGTGATAGATGATAGGTTTGTGGAATAAATGCTGATAAATTAGACTGACAAGGCTATTGTTTCACCATTGGGTAAGAATGATTCTCCTGTACAGGAAAAGAAGAGAGTTGATAAAGGAAAAGAAGTGAAAAGCTGTGTATTGTTCAGTGCATGTTGTTGTGAACTTAAATTAACATAAATTAACAGACACAGGCAGATAGATAGATAAATAAAAATTCATGATTATTGTACAGTGGTGTATTAAACAAAGACAACAAGAGTAACTTTGACTTTCATATGATGTGCCTTCATGATTTATGCCTTCATAAAATACCAAAGCAAGCTTGTTTTGTGCATATGTTGCTTATGAAAAGGTCTGAGAATGTCATGGATTAATAAGTCAAGAGGGGGCACTTGCTTTGTGGCGAAGCAGACTGTTTTCATTTAATCTTTAATGCATATCAAAAAAAAAAAAAAAAAACATAACTCTGAAATTCTGACACACTGGTGATCGACTCAGCTTTGCCAAGCTGCATATTCACAATCACACACTCACTCATTCCCGCAATAATCATTTGCCTGTCCTTCAACGTATCTTACCTACAGATCTACATCCCTGAGTGAAGTATGGGACGTTATTGTCTTCACTCCCACTCCTATCTGTCCCTAAAACCCGGACTGAACTGGGACAAAAGGGTGCTTAAGTATGCTTTTCTCTTTGCTTGGAATCGGTTGCAAAATGACCTGAGTCTTTGGGAGCTGGAATTAATTATTTAAAGTAATTCTTAATGATTTGGAGGCAGGCACATTTGGCTGTGGATGTTTTGATTGATTCATGTTGCCCCTGTATGATCCCTGATGTCGACTTGTGGCGAATACTGATGAATATCTTATGATTCTGTAAGTTCTTTTTTTACTTTTACTGTCAATTCTTATATGTGTTTATGTCTGTAACCCTTTAAACTGTGCTGCTGCCTGTCTGGGCTCTTGTAAAAGAAGTTTTTAATCTCAGTGAGACTTTTCCTGGTTAAAGGTTAAAAAAAAAAAAAAGAAAAGAAAGACAGACCCAAAGGGAGAGGAGCCCTGCTGCCCGGCCCAGGAGACGCGAGAGATGGAGGAGAAGAGACATGGTTTCTCTTTCAGACAGTGGACGGATCTGAGGAAGGCAGTGAGGCTTGTCTGGAGCTGAGGCTGAGACTGAAATCTAAAAAGCTAGTGGACACATAAGGGAATGAGGCTGGTGTCCTTTTATTTACTGAAGACACGAAGTCAGGCCAGCTGGCATGATAAGACTGGCTATAAATGATTTATGAACTCACACAATTCTGAACAATATCACACCTAGATTGAACATTTCATAAATTGACCTTTCACCTTAGACATGATGGGGATGTACAGATTGTCAGTTTGAAATGTTTTGGTGCTCTTAAAAAATAATTATTTGCTTTTTTTTGAGTGCACCACTAATAGTCCGCAGCAAATGTGTGCCACAAGGCCAACTTGTTACATAAATTCAGCAGCTGTGCTCTTCACATCTCTATCTGATGAAACAGAAGCAGAGACCCGTACAGAGACCACACATTTACGTAAACATCTGTTTATTTCATGTCTAATCTTGACTGTTGTCTTCTAAAGCGATGCACTGTATACATTTGAACTTTGACTGAATAAAACCATTGTTCAAATTCAGTACTTCTTTGACTCTAATCACATGGTTTTTATTTAGATGATGTACACTGGGAGCACAGGAAAATCTATTTAGGCTTTACCAACCTCACTACAGACTAACAGTAAGAGTGAATACGTCTTAAGAAATGTGAGTCTTTCTAATGTATAGGAAAATCAATCAATCAATCAGTCATTATGTGAGTGAGTGATTGGTAATGCCCTCTTATGCCTCTTGACCTTCACAGAGAAAGTATTCAAAAACTTTCTGCCTGCAGAACTTCACAAACATCGTTGAGTCTTTAAATTGAATCTTTGTCATAAACTCCATCAAGCAGAAACACCAGCTTATAGGGCATCACATCACCTGAAATAAATCTAAAATAGAAATTTACTTCGGTGGCTGTTTATGCTGGCAGTCTGCCCAAATGTAATCAATATTTGAGAGAGATTGAACAAAAGTCTTAAACGACTGAACAATGCCAGTGTCACACTTTATTTTTCATTGTTTAACTGTTGCATTGGCTTTTTATTCTATCATTATCTCAGCCTTTAGACATGTTTAGGGATCAGACCTTGTACTTAGGAAGGTGAGATTTCTCACTGAACTAAGTTTGTTTCTCCCCGTGCAAGATGTCACATCAAGGATGTTATTTTTATGAGTACATAAGTATAAACTGACCTCAGACTTAGACCGCTGTGTGGTGTCAGTATACCAGACATGTTGATTTTTGTTCTTCAGTAACATTCTCAAAAACCCCACTTCATGTTATATCTACTTCTCAACTTTAATCTCATTAACTGTCATTTTACCTCAGAACAATGTAGCTTTCACATGCGCTCTTGCAGGGCTAATTTTCATAAGTAGTGCAGTTTTGGTTAACATCTAATAAGTCACAGTAATTTACAGTCTACATGGCACATACGCTATTGTTTACGTCACTGCGCCAACCGTTATGGAATTGGCACATCTATTAAGTCTTTATGACGTCGTGTAAATCATGTCACAATGGACACAAAAAAGTGGTTCAGGCCATACAGCTGAAAATGTAGTTTCCTCTCTGCCAGTTGTGTCCAACAGCGCCCACTGTCTGAAGCCACGCCCTTTCAATGATAAAACTCATCTAAGTTAACGGTGTTCATTAATGTACGGGTTGATAATGGGATAACACAATTATCAGGCCAAAATGTTCCAACGCATTTACATACCCTAAAGTACTCACTGTTTGACAAAGTGACTTGGCTTCCTGTCGGGTCTTTATCGCAGATTTTGCATAATGAAAGTAATAGAGGGGCGGAGTTAACGGGCGCTCCACTGGGCGACACTGAAGGACTTGAAAGGCAAAACTGCTGTAGCTGTTTCCCATTTTTAAAAAACAGCACAGAAAACTATTTTTCCGCTCTCAAGTGGAGGTAACGGTTATGAGAGATGCACAGATACATGGACGGACGGACTGACGCGTAGCTAACAAATCTTTTCCGGGATTCAACATTACATCGGTGAGTCAAGTTTGTCTTTTTCGTCGCTAAGGCCTTCAACGTCAGTCACCAAGGAATTATATTTGTGTATTGTTTGAACGCTATAAAAACTTGGCTGTTGTTTCCTACGGTTTTATATGATAATTAGAATGGAAACTTCAGCTTCAAGTTATCATACAAGTACCTGCAAGAGCGGACAAGATCGACATTATGTTTCAGCTTGGATTTTGAACATTTGGCTATTCTCCAAAAACTTGTTTGGCTCCACCACTGCTCTCTCTTTTCAACATCTGCTTATTGTTATTCATAAATGATTTTACACGATTATGTGAGTCCTGCGTGTTTGCAGCTGGTGATGTAACTTTCTTCTTTGTTTGCCCTTTGCTCAGCTGATGTCATGTGAACTTGTTTTTGGGAGGCACGCGGTGTTATTACAGTGTGCTGACTGTTGCCATGTTACTGTGTGCCAGTTTGACTCCTCTAGGCTGCTGGTGACTGAGCTTCAACCATGGTGCAGGAATACCAGTCCCCCGTGC
Source organism: Holocentrus rufus (assembly GCA_900302615.1). NCBI lineage: Eukaryota > Metazoa > Chordata > Actinopteri > Holocentriformes > Holocentridae > Holocentrus > Holocentrus rufus. Next base: position 14,240 of record OMLF01056651.1, on the reverse strand, counting down.
GAGTCTACAAGCATCCATTCGAGTTAATAATGGCGGTGAGTTGTGTGTTGATGTGTTGTTTACTGTTTTGTTTTTGTTTGTTTTTTTTGTTTTTTTGTTTTTTTACTTTTTTTACAC
>OMLF01056651.1:0-13040 GCA_900302615.1 Holocentrus rufus | reverse complement strand
TATTTGATATCCTCTTTCAGATTTTAGTGTTGTTTTAATGTACATACCAACAGAACACCTTGTGATTGTCAACATGATGCCAGCGATCAATTACAGGACCTAAATGATAGTAATTTGGTCACATATTTTTTTGTTATCACTTTTTCAGTGACAGTCACAATTAGGTATATGTGTGCCTAGTTTTACTATCTGCTCTAGTTGTCATTTCTGGTTATTTGTAGTTATCCATTAAGCCACCGGGTTATGCAACATCCTCAAAGCAGGTTACAGACGTTAATGCTGCTGTGACACTTTGCCAGTATCTCTAACTGCAGCCGTAACGCTGTCACCACACAGAGCTCAAGTTGACGTCCAGACAAACCTCTTTTGATGCCTTTCCATTACACATCTGTCACTGTAAATAAGCATTCTGAAAGTGCCATGGAGTCACTGGATGTTATTGAAAATCGTCTCAAAAGCAGCCTTTTGTGAATAGCAAACAACAGCTGCTATGAAAAGATTTAAGATTCGGCGGTATAATGGAGAGAATCCAGTGAATAGTCTGCCACCTTCACCTCTCCCATTCATTGCCTGGGCTCTCTCATCAGTCCCCTGCCACTGACAGTTATTACTCCGGCTAACAATCCTCACCCCAAATCTTCCTGCCTCTGCCCTTGATATCGCTGAATGTTTTATCAGTGACGGCGGTGTTATCTCCATGATAACACATGCTAATGACTTTCCTGCCTATTTATGTTAAAGCAGTGCGCTACATTTGTTTTGCTAGACTCACTTTAAAATTCTGCTTAACTAGCGTCAACTTTGGAATTAAAGCCACATTTACATTATTTATGCTCCGCATTCACGGTCATTAGAACATTATTGGCTGGCTAATGGGAAGTCTGATAATAAAAGAAACATGGTGGAAATGTTGTTTTCACCTGATTAGACTTACTTACTTGGACTTGGGCTTACTCATTACTTCAGTATGTGAGCGCTTGAATGTCAGACTTTGTTTTCATTTAGTTTTCTGAAGGGAGCCATCGACCATTTAGTAAATTGACAATGTGCCCAGCTAACTAAATGCAGCCTGCTTGTTTTTAATGCCTGCATTATGCTTCCTTTATGTGTAGCTTTGATAGGGAACTTAGGAAGATGGCTTGCGTCTCTCTACAATCAGTGAAATGTATCTTTCTGTATCTTTTCTGTTACAAATCACCAATTTATGAACCCTTTTTCAAGAATTTTTGTAGTGAATGACAACTGTGTTGTTGCATCTCATTGATTAGATCACTTATGTGTGCTCTAAACAAATTGACTTGACTTGACCACACATAGTGCTTTATTGATAAGGGCAGGCAGCATGTGTTTCTGTGTGTGTGTGTGTGTGTGTGTGTGATGCTCAAAGATCAGAAAGCACATTCGTGTGAAATTGGAGATGAAAACTAGAGGGAGGTTGAGAAAATCCTGCTCGCTTTCACTTGTTATGTTGCACTGCATTTGAATTCCTGTCGTCAGTTTCCCAGTTTTAATTTAAGTTTTCAAACACCAGCGAGCAAATGAACTGAATTATTGCTTAAATTTACTTATTCAGTTCTTCAGTATTTGTCTCATTTCAGATTAAAACCTCCTAAAGACATGGACATTAATTTTGGAGCGCTTGAGATAAATGTGCCTTTGTAAACTGATATTAAAACTGATTTTAATTCTGAAATCTATCAGCGGTGGATTGTGCAACATAAAATGGACAGCTGTCCACCTCCTGATGGTCACATGACTGATAGTGGCCTTTGTGACCTGACAGGAGTCTGTAAAAGCAGCACAGCTAATAGACACCCAGACTGAGGACTAATATGCTACTGCTGTGAGACACTAACACAGATCCCTTAGTTCACAGATTCAGGACTGGTCTTTGGCCAATTCCAACTGCAGACTCAGCATTGATATTGACAGGAGAGGTGGAGTTTATTTGGCTTGGCCTGATGATCATATGCTGTGGGCCATAAAACACAAAAGGCACTGTCAAAGGCGCTAAAGCTGCAGGCTGTTTTGCTTTGCACATAACCCCAACCATTAACTTATAATCCATATTTCATGTAATCCTCTAAAAGTCAGTAACTATTGAAAATGACCGAACCTGACTCTGTAAATCCTCTAACACAAATTATGGCAATCAGATTACCATGTGTTTTGCTCCCTCTCCCTCTCAGGCCTATGTGAAGAGGTTCCCTAAGTGCCCCTTGATCCCAGTGTTTGTGGACAGTGAGATCATCAGTGAGAGCCACAGTGAGGATGGATCCACCCTCGTTACCGAGAGACGCTGTATGGTCGATGTTGACGCCCCGCGACTCCTCAAAAGGGTACCTCCTTTGACTCCTTTGACTTTCAGCAAAGCTAGTTGTAAATCAGCAACACGTGGGTAATGGATGCCATGAGGTGGCCTGACCCACTCGTGATGAGCCAACACGTGAAGGAGGTTTTACAGTGTTTAACAAAGTTATTAAAGCAATAGCAGGAGCTATACCCAGATATGTTTAATTTCGTGTTCTTACTTTGTTTACTTCCTGCTTTGCTGCTGTGTTACAATTATCTGTCTGATCTGTCTTGATATTTTATTGCAGTACAGTCACAATGTGTTCTCTGACTATTCTCTCCTTTATTGCTCCGTGCTGGAAGTGAACATTTCTCGTCATGTAATAGCCCGGTTGAAAATGCCACATTGTTTCTGCACGTAGATTGCCGGCGTGGATTACCTCTATTTCATCCAAAAGAACACCCTGAATCGCAGGGAGAGGACGCTCCGCATTGAGGTCCACAACGAGACCTTCTCCAACAGAGTCATCGTCCATGAGCTCTGCAACTACACAGTGAGCCTGCAGATTTAACTACATTATTTGGTGCTCAGGAAGAACACTTATGTAAGAGAGCGGTTTTCATGGAAATCCATGAACTGAATATTTTGTTTGGCCGTTCTGTTAGTTCTAACAGCGCTCTGCTATTACAGCACTTTGGTGTTAACAGGTGGAGGTTTTAAAGCCAATGTAGTTGCACTCACTGCAATAAAGCACATGCACCGTGCCCTGCCCCGACCACCTAAAAAGCACCAGGCACTTGGTTTTGTATGCATACTGTGACTTTCTCCTTAATGTTTTTTGCTCCAACTCCTTCATGTATTTTTCCCCATCTCTTTACTGAGCATTACCCCCACCAGCAACACCATTTCATCTGATGCACTCGCCACTTTAAACTTCATTATGTGCAGTCACTTTAATTCTGCAGCTTGGTTAATGCTGCAGACAGTACACGATTTTTGTGCACCAGTCATTTTACACCCACATGAGCCATGTAATCCTTCTTGATGGATACTCGAACGCGACTAAATACTTAAGTTACTTTGCATAAATCACTTGACAACTGCTGTTAATATTGCAATACTCGAATCCTAAATTATGCCAACTTAAGTAGATGATACTTGACCTGCCACTGAACCGTTTTGCTATGCTCTCTTCATGCACCTTTTCATTTTGTGTTGTCCCTGCTGTTATTGTATTTATTTTACTTTAGGATGTGTTGTGATGAAATTGTGTAAGATGTGTGAGATGGATTGGCAGTAACATTTAAGTTCAGCATGTATACTACGTGGGTTGTGCTCTTCCTCAGGTTCATCCAGAGAATGAGGACTGGACCTGCTTTGAACAGACAGCCAGTCTGGATATTAAGTCCTTTTTTGGCTTTGAAAGCACAGCAGAGAAGATAGCTATGAAACAGTATGCGAGCAGCATTAAAAAGGTTTGCATCTTTGTTATGTTTCTGGATTTATTGTACTACTGACCATAAACTGCTTACTGCTTGTTTGTATTGGCAGAAAATGCATAGAGTATCCCTTTGTTTATACATATACCTGCAGTAATTGTATTTTTCGATGTGTGGAGATGGCATGAAACAAGAATTTGATGATCCAATACTCTAATTTGTTTCGGTTTTGTGTGTGTGTTTGTTTGTGATGATCTCTCCACACCTGCTGACCCGGCCATGCACGTGATTTTGTCTGTGTCTGCAAATAAATCTACTGTATTTGTCCAGAGTGTTACCCGAGCACAATAGTCACATTAACACACGGTCTCATGGCCTCCGTCTCTCGCAGGGCAAAGAGATTATCGAGCACCACCTCAGAGAGCTAGAGAAGGAAGGAATAACTTACATACCCCGCTGGACCCCCCCTGTTGTCTCTCGCACTGCTACTGCCAGGCTCCAACTGCCACCCACCTCCACTGCCAGAACCATCCCAGTGCACAATGCCAAGGACCCTGCCAGCCCCACAGAGCTGCTGGCTGGCTCCCCTGATGGTCAGTGCACTGGCTAGTCACAATAAACCACACAATGGCAGCCAACACATTACACAAAAGCACAGTCTAAAGGATGAACCATGTATACAGTCCCATTCTGTTGACTGGTACACAGTACATTCTGGTTATGTAATGATCTGCCACCCTGAATGGAGTGTTTTGCAGAACGGGGAAAGCTAGCAACAAGTATTATAGTTGCTGTATTTGAGATGATTTTTAGAAGACTCTACATTGAATCAAATCTAAATAATGCCATTTAAAAAAGCTACGATTAAAAAAAAGGCAATTCTTGACTTGCAGAGGCGAGGTGCAGCACTTTTATATATCAATACATGATTGTCATTTTAGTTGGAATACCTCAGTATATGTCTCTGTGTAATTACATCCATATGCGCTTGTTTACAGTCTCTTTACTGAAGAAGATAAACATGTTTGAAATGATTTTTCTATTAGCCTTTAACTTGTTCCATGATCCAATTGTTCCGACAGTTGTGAGAAAGCTTTAGCTCCAATTGTGTCACAATGACAGCAGCCCTCTTCGTTTTTTGTGTCATAAAGCAGTATTCCTTGTGCCGTAAAGCAATAGGGTAGATTTCCTGTAATATCTGGTCTGGTGGCATGTAATATAAAATGCAACATCGAGACTGGCAGTCTAGGCAAAACTCATCTGTTTAGTTAAAATGCTACACCTTTGATTTGTCACAACATTTAGCACAGATTTGTTATTAGCTATATTAGCTAAATGTTTTCTAAATCCTGGGGCTGATAATGACCCAGCAAATTATTTTATTTCACTCAAGCCTGTTATAATTGGAGCAGCAGACCTTCTACTTGAGTATAATATTTTATTACTTCTTTACTCCTGATGGAAATGCTCTGTAGACTCCAGCATAGCATGCTTGATATCTGGTTACCTGCTTTCTGATGTGTGCATTATTTGCTAATTTTGTAAATATTTGGCTTGTAGACAAGTTGGATGCAGACTACATCAGACGTTACCTTGGTGATTTAACGCCCTTGCAGGAGAGCTGTCTTATTCGACTACGCCAGTGGCTGCAGGAGACCCACAAGGGCAAGGTCATATATACATATTTACATATATATGCATCACAGTTTGTTAGAACACAGAGCAGCCTCTGCACCTATGCAAAAACACGCAACCTATGCTAACTTCTAGTTCAGTATAACAGCGCTTCCAAAGGGAAATATGTGTTATAGATAAGAGTCACAGAAATATGTAGCTATAGCAAATATAGACTAAGAGGCATCAATTCAGTGCACACTCTAATTAAATAAACTGCATGGGTTTTGAGAAACAACAATAAATATTTAATCAGTGGATTACACATTTGTGCAAAGGACATGTGCAAATATCGCTTGTTTGTACAAAATTAGCAACATTTATTGCACAAGGCTTATTAAAGACCTCTAGCCTGCAGCTTTTTACTAAGGACTCAGTTTGAAACTTTGCATTGGAGAGGTGACCTGTGCACCTGAGGATGGATTAAATGTTGCAATGGACCTACTTAATTCTCTCCCTGCCCGTTCTATAATAGATTCCAAAGGACCAGCACGTGCTGCGTTTCCTGAGGGCCAGGGATTTCAACATCGACAAGGCCAGGGAGTTCTTGTGCCAGTCACTCACCTGGAGGAAGCAACATCAGGTGGACTTCCTCTTAGACTCCTGGGAGCGCCCACAGGTGCTGCAGGACTACTACACTGGATGCTGGCACCACCACGACAGAGGTACTGTCATTGATTCTGTCTTTCTGCCTGCCTTTTTATCTGCCTTTTTCATTTCACCCGGATCATTTACCAGTACCACTGCCTAGGAAGTTTTTTTTTTTAAATCACTGTGAGGTTGCTCAGGTCATACAGCAGCACCAAAGCTCTGTGAATAACACTGGTTGAAAATTTGCTTGTGGGCTGAGGCTATTCTGTAGTCAGTGCTAATGTGTTATGGTTTCTCTGCAGTGAAAGTGCACACTCACCTCAGCCTGTGTTAGGAGATACTCAAGGTTAAAATGATGATACCTGCTAATGATTGACTGTGAAGCCTGAGCACCATCTGTCATGGCTCTCATTGTTTGAATATGAGTCACGGTGCCTTCAGTAGTCCACCAGTCAGATTAAAACACAGGAAGCACCCTAAGTCAATATACTGTGCGTTAATAAATACCAAGCTTTACATTAGACAACTGGATGTTCAAGGCACAAAGTAACTGTCACTGCGATGAATAGATTCAGACATATTCTGTCCATTGATTTTACTTTATTATACAGTAGTTGTATGTTTCTCTGTTCCATGTCTGTGTGTTTAGATGGGCGTCCTCTGTATATTTTACGTCTGGGGCAAATGGACACTAAAGGCTTGGTGCGAGCTTTGGGAGAGGAGGTTCTGCTGAGACAGGTGATTTGAACACATGCACAGTATACCTTAAATTCAGAAGGGTACATATATACTATATAAACACATGTATACATCTGTTTACAGTAACCTCAGCTGTATTAACTGTATGACTGTGACTCAGGTCCTGTCCATCAACGAGGAGGGACTAAGGCGTTGTGAAGAAAACACCAGCGTCTTTGGACGACCCATCAGGTATCAACATTTATCTGTGCTGAAGCTAACCTTCAATCAGCGCCACAGGTTGATGCATGCTTGTATGTAGTGTAATGTAATGTAATGCCTATGATTCTCTGTTAGCTGTTGGACTTGCCTGGTGGACCTAGAGGGTCTGAACATGCGACACCTGTGGAGACCAGCAGTCAAGGCTCTGCTGAGGATCATCGAGGTGGTGGAGGCCAACTACCCCGAGACCCTGGGACGCCTGCTCATACTGAGGGCTCCAAGAGTCTTTCCAGTGCTCTGGACACTGGTGAGGCCAAATAGATGAAGATACACTTGATGTGCACAATCATGTGGTCCTACAAGAATGTATCAAGTTGCAGATGTGAATGCACAAAGATAGGACTTTGCTGATATAAGCATCAGTGTCACAGCTGCATCATGAAAGGATTTTTAAATAGTTTGGGTGCAATCCAGCCACAATATGCATATGAGCAATGTAAAGAAGTGAAAAGAAAGTAATGCCAACATACATTTAAATAATTACAGCCATGTGATATGCAGATACTTTCAAACCAAGAGACGGGATGAAAGTGTAAAGATGCCTGTAGGGAAATTAGGTTGTTGCGGCAGGGAAATGAATATAAGTAGTAATGTAAGCAACACAAATAGAAAATAAATGTTAGCAACGAAAACAGTGAAAAAAGTAATAAGCCATGAAATAAACTGTAAACAGGGCGTTATATAAGCGTAGGTTGGTGGCACTTCAAACACTTAAAGTATACTGATGTTAGCAGACATGACAGCTTATTCTGACATGGATTACAGATTTAGAAATATTTACAGTGCTTATTTCTAAGTAAGTATGCACAAACATAATGTTTGCAGTATAAAATAGAAATATCATGACATGTATCATCACATAAAATCGGATTGCTAATTGTAGCTCATAAATTACATTGAAATGACACTGGATAAACCTATCATTGTTTAAGCTTACTCAGACCTTCGGAAAAATGTTGAAATGCTTTAGTAGCCTAAAGCTTGCTCAAAATATTAAGCATTCATATGCAGGGTTTAACAATTTAACAGCTGAGCAGTTTGTGTTGTCTAATATGCAGCCAAAACGCTTTCAACTTTAACATCAATTATTTAACAAATTTGTCATTTTTGTTTGATTAATGAAGCGTGCTCTCTCCTTCTGAAGCATGAATAATTGAGCTTTGTATTAATTTATAGAGTTTGATATGTGTGGCTCTGCTGTGTGCTTTAATGATCTGTATTGACCGGTTCTCCTGGTGCTCTGTTTCCAGGTCAGTCCCTTCATTGATGAGAACACCCGCAAGAAGTTTCTTATTTATGCTGGTAATGATTACCAGGGTCCAGGAGGTTTGGTGGACTACATTGACAGAGAGATCATCCCTGACTTTTTAGGAGGGGACTGCATGGTGAGATACGGACTTAAACATAATTTCCTGTGAATGTGATTTTCTATACTCATCATAGGCATTGTGAATGAAGCTTTATGTATTGTATACCTGTGCCCATGTGCCTCTGTCACTTTGAATTCCATCAAAGGTCTTATTGGTATTTGAAATATATCGTTCTGTACATTTTCCCCTACTGTTATATGGCTTTTGGCATTGATTCAGAAATTTAAAGTCAGTCTTTTTCTGGATTATCTCTGAACTAACTTTTGCTGATGGGCTCACTCTTTAGTGGGACGTCCCTGAGGGTGGCATGGTCCCCAAGTCTCTGTACAGAACTGCAGAGGAGCTGGAGAGTGATGAGAACCGCCTGTGGACCGACTCGATCTACAAGAGCGCCAGCGTCTTCAAGGGAGCCCCATTTGAGGTACAACCTCCACTTTTACCACTTGCCACTCAGATCTGAATGTGGATGAATTAAGGAGATGGCAGTACTTCTTTAAGCGTGCTAAGAGTACCTAAAGGTAGGAGCACGGGGGCATCTTGGATTAGTTCCAGGTTGATTTCATCAAACTGTGGATTACGGTTCCACCTGCTGGCACAAAGCTACACTGCACGCCTGCAACAAAAGGGAAACTTGATGATTAATGGCCAGCTGTCTCCTCTTCTTTGTTTCCAATCTGCTTGCACCCTCCTCCAGCTGCTGATCGAGATCACAGAGGCCTCCTCCGTCATCACCTGGGACTTTGACGTGTGCAAAGGAGATGTGATCTTCAACATCTACCACTCCAAGAGGGCACCCCAGCCTCCGAAGAAGGACGCTCTTGGGGCCCATGGTATCACGTCCCCAGGAGCCATTAATGTCCAGCTGATAGATAGGAGCTGGGTGCTGGGCCAGGACTACAGCATGGTGGAGACGGCCCTCACCTGCAAGGAGGGAGAGAGTGTCCAGGTCAGAGGCCGGAGAAGAGGGAGGGAAATGATCAAAAGCATTGTAACATCTGTGCATTCACCCCCCCTGCTGTTAGTCCACCATAATGACTCTGCTCGTCTCTGTTTGTCAGGGCTCCCATGTTACACGCTGGCCCGGCTTCTACATTCTCCAGTGGCGCTTCCACAGCTCCCCAGCCTGCTCGGCCTCTAGCCTGCCTCGGGTGGACGATGTGCTGGCGTCTCTGCAGGTCTCCTCCCACAAGTGTAAGGTCATGTACTACACCGAAGTGCTGGGATCCCATGACTTCAGGTCAGTTTATCCGCTACATTGAGCCTTTTCTCGGATCTCAAGCTAGGCCTGGGAGATGTATTGATATTATATTTATATCCTGATATGAAATTACACAGCATCTGGGTTTTTGGATATCATAATATTGGGATATATCATAAATGTTGTCTTTTTCTGGTTTTAAAGGCTGCATTACAGTAAAGGGCTGCAATTTTCCTGAACTTGTTAGACTGTTGTTAGCTCTGTTATTTGTCTGTTTCCGCTTGTTCATCATCAACAAAACTAATGATTGTTTACCAAAAATCTTGTGTGCAAATATCTAAGCTATATAAGATGTTTTCTTTTGTTTTGAATAAAGGTTTTCCTGGTAGATACTTGCGCGTTTTGGGTGATTGGTATTTACATAAATTAAAAGGTCTTCCAATTAATTCCTATGGTAATTCTGGGAATGAACATTTATTTTAATTCTTATTTAATGGTCTTTCTACCTGTTTCTCTTCTTGTTTCCATATTTCTAGGGGTTCCATGACCAGTCTGGAGTCGAGTCATAGCGGTTTTTCTCAACTCAGCGCTGTCACCACTTCCTCTAGCCAATCACAAGCCAGCTCCACCATCTCAAGGTAGCGTCTGGCCAGCAGGCGTCCCACGCTGGCAGCACTGAGAAGTCCAAGAGACGAATTCTGAACACGTTTATTGTATGGCTCCAACTGTGCCTTTTTGTTTGAAAAGAAATAAAGCTGTACCCTGATGCTCGCTCATCAGGCTTTGACCCGTCAGGGGAAGATGAAACGAGTACTGTGGAGAGAGTAAACATAGTTTTCTCCTAACTTGAGCGAAGCTGAGTGAAGTTTCTCTCTGACCTCATGTTATTACTTGGCATTGACAATGACACACTTGAAGAAAACAGCCCTTTCTGTGCCTTTGATGACTGATTGATCATTTTGTGTTTTTAGTGATATTTAGTCTAGTTATCTGAACTGTACCTAGATGTGTGAATATGGGCCACGTAGGCATCTGTTGAATGAGTAACTGCAAAAGGAGACAACTGACAAACAACAGTCGTCTACCTAATACCTCGGCTTTGTTAGCACAAGCACTCTCTCTTCAGAGAGGAAATCAACAGTCTGTTTAACACTCTTTTCAGAATAAAGTGAGAAAATTGAAGAATAACAAAGCTATAGACAGTATTTTAGTTACTATCAGTGCAATAGAGGGAGCTCATAGGTTTCTGTTGCTGAAGTTGTTCTCTTTTTTTTTTTCCACAAGATGGCACTGCACTCTGTGACTGGAACTGCTCGAAAGTCACCTGCAGTGGATGTAGTAGTGTTACAGACTTCATAGGCCTTCTGTTATCTCCAATGGTTTCTAATTGTTCAAATAAAGAATTTGACACAAGAATCGGGATCGTTGTGTCCTGTCGACTGTTGTAATCCTGCTGAATCTTCCAAGTTTTGTACACCATGTAACTTCTCTGATTTCAACAAAGTTGTTCTCTATTAATAGGCACTACACTATGGTTTTGTGGCTTTTAAAAAAATGCTCGATAACAAAATCACATTTTCAGTGCGAGATGGACCATTAATCATTGTTACAGCAATAAGTGAGCTGTAGAGTGTGAACTGATGAAATGAAAACCCTTATAAAACATGCAGTACACCCTCTGGATTTCATGGAATGTAGTTTTTGGGCTTGTTAGGCATAGTTGCAGAGTTGCTGAGTTTTCCAAAGCAGCTAATTTGAATGCAATATAGTGCAACCTCTGCGCCGTGGCATAGGGCCAGGCAGACTGCGATTTACATAAAACTTTAATTTTCATAAACTTATCACACGCTTCTAGCTAAAGCCGAACTGAATTTCCCCGTCTGCTCCCCCCCTCTGTTTTTCTTGATTCCAGCGCCCCGGCAAACTCGTGTCACCGTGTTTGCGGCTTCTCCCAACACAATTCAAAGGCAGGTGGACAGACCTGCCTGAGAGGCTGACTGATCAGGGTTCGGCTTCCTGCTGGCTTTGTCGCGGCTGCTAGAGAGAAGTGCGCTGACTTTGCCAGGAGCCTGTTTACCGAATTACTCAGCCTGGTCTAATGACCTCCCAAGACACACATTGTCCACATAAATAGCAGCGCCTCATCCTCCTGATAAACTAATTTGCCAACTGATATTAAACTCCCTGTTTCTTGAGCAGTAATGTGATTTAATGCAGAATTATTTTACCGGCCTTCACTGGCTTAAAAAACAAGGTCAGTTCTGCGGATAACAATAGTTTGGCAATTAAATTGATTATTTCTTATATAAAAAAAACTGCAGACTCACCCATACTTGATAGTTTCATAAGCTATTCCCTCAGTATTCTGTGGTAAACACAACCCTGAACTGGTGGCTGGCCTGGAGCTGCCAGGATTATAGAGGCATGATGAGTGTAGCCCCCCTGAGTGATTGTCAGACTTCTTTAAAAGTTAATACATATCACATTTGGTTTTATGATTCACCTGTCTACATGTCTTTAATTTTGATTTGGTTGACCTACTTTAAAGCCCTTTTTTGTGTTTTATTGCTGTTTTTTTATCTACTAGCTGTACCTACACCAGCTAGACATGTACACCAGGGAAAAATCCTCTCTGAAACACTTGAAAACTGCTAAAATAACAGAGATCCACCTTGCATTTCTGGGTCACTTTGGGTTTGATGGCGTCTTTCTTATCCCTGTGGATAACTGCATGATAGAAAATCATTTTAAACCATCTAAAGCAACAGCTGTAAAAAAAAATCAGGTTTTGGTCTTCGTCACTCAGAATCCAAGATTTTTCCTAGAGAGGATATGTACATGATAATAAATCATTTTTCACCGACGTTCAATAATCATACGGGGAGGAATCCATTGCAGAAGAAGCAGAGATAATTTCTCCAATAACTCTCAGTCTTTCTTGACAGGGAAAACTCTTGCTGCTCTTACTATTCTTAACACGAACAGGTAACTTGAGCAGCTGAAATGCATGCAGGAAATCACTCACTGAAGTAGACAAGGCAGGTTGTGGGAAAATGAGCACATCAAAACAAATTAAATTACAAAACGTCATAATATAATAACTCCTGCAATGCACTGAGCGTCACAGATAGCTGATGTATAAGGAAGTGGGTCTGTGATCAGGAGGTTATAGATTCCATCCTAGCAATGCCCTTCGATGTCCTTGAGCAAAACAGCGAACTTTTCCTTTAATCTGCTTCATACGCCTCTGACTGAACGCTCCCGCCTCACCGGTGATACACACACAAGTGTGAGAGCTGTGTGTGCATCACAACATCTGAATTAAGATCCCACTTAATATTGCAATCAGGATGTCTAAAATTCTTCATTCTTGGGTGAGCACAGCGGTCTAAGAATAAGACCGCAGTGATATTTGACTGAAATAGTCTCAGCACCGACTTCCTGATACAGATATAAACATCCCAGCCATCACCGGAGAATATGTACATGATAATGAATCATCTTCTCGCAGCAGT
>OMLF01056650.1:23940-47825 GCA_900302615.1 Holocentrus rufus | reverse complement strand
AAAATGGATCTTTGGTGAGTTTCGCCTCCTTCCATTAACGGTTATAGTTTTTATAACATGCAGAATTGTTGCCATTTCCATTGTATTGCAAGTAACAATGACTGCTAAAAATCTGTGATGGACTTACTGGTTTGAATTTGTAACTATGCCTACTGACGTACAATGAAGCAACTATTAAAATTACACTGGTTTCCAGGATAAAAATAGAATAAGGTCTAGATATGAAAATATGAGAAAATGAAAATGTTGCAATCTTTTGGCATTTGTTGTCAAATAGGCCCATACCATGGAAAGGAAAAAAGTCATTTAACAACTCGCCAGGGACTACAGTCGGAAATTGGAAATGCCTAAAAGTGGTGCATTTACAGAAATGTTGATTAGTGAACATCGTCCCTGTGAAAAAAACAACTAGAGAAATTAATTAAATAAATAAATATAATTTTAAGTTCATTATGACTTTACAGTTGGAATTACACCACGCAAAGTTGCCGAGGATCAATTTAAGTGAACATACATTAGACGCAACCAACAAAAAATATGTGGCTGAGACTACATGCTTCAGCCTGACTCACTGATAAATTATGTGCTTGATTCATGTTTTTTTATCAATTGAGTCTACGGGTTCTCACATAATTCAAGCCTCAGCAATTTTGCATAATGCACCTTTATAACGATATTTTGTTTCGTTTTTGTTTTTTTGCTGTTGAAACATTTTTATACGTATTTATTATACAAGTCCTTGCTTAAAATTGGGAAACAGAGAATTCAACCAGTCAGTGCAAACCTCAGCTGCCTTGCCGTTGTAGAGCCTGAAGTGGTTGCAGGCCTTGAGGTTGAGGGCGATGGTGGAGTCGGGGATGCTCTGCAGGTAGACGGCCAAAACCTCCTGGGACACGTCGTAGTAGTCCAGCTTGTAGTAACACAGAGCCACATACACTTTCAGGGCCAGGAAGTCTCTGAGAACAGGAGAAGTGTGATACTCAGACTCATTCCTAGTATTAGCTACGTTGCTCTGGATACAAGATCATACCTGATTTTTAAATACCATCAAAACACAGAGACGTGAAAAACCTACCCAATACCAGGTGGATAGTACAGCAAATGACAAAAAAATGAAGACACGCAATATGGACTTTTGGACTACGGACTATGGATTTTTTTTGTATGAAAACATCATGGATTATTACTTGAACCGGGCAAGTCAATCAAAATTCATTCCTGTTTCAGATGATGACCTGGAAAAAGTGGGCGGGGATTTGTTGATATGGACTATAAGAGGCATCACTAATATGCATTAAGTTTGCATCAAGTGGGAGTCAGCTACTTGTCCAGCCCCCTCTTCACACTTAACTTCACCTCACTGAGGTGTTGTACCAAGAGAGAGGTCTTGCAGAAGATTCATCCCAAGATGAAAAGGAAAGATTATGTGTTTGTGTACGATCCTAGGCAGAGAACAAAACGCAAGATGTCATGTGACTGCATTGCATTATGGTCTATCAAGGCTGCAGAATGTTGAGTCTAGAAAGAAGCCCTTTTACACTTTGTTTCTGATGAACTGACAGCAAAAACCTGACAAAACCTGTTTGTGTTTGAGATGGCTGAAATATTTCCTGGCACTCCGGTATCAACTCAGAAGTCTCCCACGAGGGAAATATGCTAATTCTTCTATGAAAATATTCAGGTTTTCATGTTTTTGCATTTTTCTGTGGGCAGTCAGACAAAAAGAACTCTTAAGTGGGTAGGCTCATTTACACTTCAACAGAAACTGTGTTCAGGGCTGAAGAGGGTTGCAATGAAGGTTCGCAGATGTGCCATGCGCCTAATAAAAAATAACTGCGCCCCTGGGACCGCAGAGGCCATATGAGTGCGCATCAATTTTAAACAGGAATGGCACAGGAAATCAAACTCTTTTATATCACTGTACCACCAAACACTAAACATGTATCTGTTTCAGAGGATGCTCTCGTCGCTTTCTTATTTTTGGTATTTTCCTCTATTTTATATGATTTGCATGCCCTGGTCTATCCACAACGTGTAAAGACACTCTACAATTCACGTGTGACAAGCTGGCGGAAAATCTGTACGCGTGCACAAGTGCAAGGGTGAAAAACTAAGTTGAGTGGACAGGGAGAGAGGGCCGACCTGTTCTGCAGCAGGATGCGTTTGTAGATGTCGATGGCCTCCTGGTAGTGGGAGCGCATGTAGTGAATAGACGCCAGGCTCAGCTGGTCCTCTGTTACGTCCTCGAGGTTCTGGTGGAAACCCATCAGCTTCTTCTCATCATTGAACTTAGACAAAGAGAGCAGGACAAAAGACAATGGATGAATACATCAGTGAGAGATACAGTATGGTCAGGATGATGCAGAAGAGAGTTAAATGACACAAAAAAACCCTACTGGTAAATCATAAACTCATACATTAATAAAATAAAGTTGACATTTTCCAACCTTGTGAGCCAAATGGAAGAGGAGACGATTCTGGAGGGGCGACATTGGAGCTGCAGGGAACAAGGCATTGCAATTGGAGTTAGACAGTAAAACCTGAGAAAAAGAGACTATTTGTTCACATCATAACCTGGCACTCCACAGTCACATAACTGACTGAGCTGTACTGTAAGTTTATTTAGAGGAGTAAAATGACTTGTTAACGAAGGGATGGTTTGCTAACAAAAGAAATCTGCTGCTAACAGAAGCAACCAAATGTCAGTTACCTTGTCAAATGTAAATTTACAGTAGAATTGTGAGGGAGGCCAACAATTTACATGGCTACTCCCCCTGTTAAAACTGAACAAATTGCACATAAATAGGAACATTTTGATTTTCCACGGGTATGATACCTACCCTTAGATGCAGCCTCCTCAGCTTCTTTATAGAGCCCCAGGAAAAACAAAGTACAGGCCAGATAGACCCACACGTCTGCAGGACAATCAGCCTGCACAGTCAGGGACTTGTACTCCTGTCATAACATGATAGGGTGTGATCAGAGAAACCACACAAAAGGAAGGAAGTAATATGGAAAAAATCAGGATAATTGGGAACAGTATGTATGAAATGAAACATGGAGTTGTATGCATGTGTTGCATGAACATCCCTGCACATGCAACAAATGCAGGTATGTGGAACTACTTATGTAAACATATAGGATAGTATAGGCCTATGTGCTATATACAGCAAAAATGTTGTTCACATGTGCTGTTTCTTCTCCACCCATCTACATGCAGTCATGCAGACATACAGACAAAAATGACTACCTCCATAGCCCGTTTGTAATCCCCCAGATGAAAGGCGCAGTAGCCGATCCAGAGGTCTGCATGCTCCTCTCTCTCTCCAGTATCTCTCTGAAACTGGTGGTGACACAGTAGCACATCAGCAGCAGCAACACTTCAGCAATACTGTGTTTCCTGCAGTGTTTTCATAGATGCAACAGGCCAGTATCCACCCTGAAACCTGAGTTCCAGGGTCTAGGAAATGATTGCAGTGTGGGTCCAAATGTCCAAAACTTAGCTTATGATCTCCTAGACTGGCTTCAGCAACAATGTTCTGGTTATAAGGACACACTGCAGCGCTCTGTCCAAACACTCTGCTTGTCACTGTATAGTGCACACACAGCCCCCCTGTGTGTTTGGTGGCTCAACGAACTTCAATGGAGTTTTGACGGATATAGGGGTGAGTTATTCCATTAAGAATAGCTCTTTTTTTGTGCATGTATTTATATTATGGCGTATCAGGAACTGCATTGTAACTGCAACTGTAATTTGCAAGGGCTGTAAGGGAAAGACTACAATAGCAACAACAGTAAAACTTGATCATATCCCAGGTGATCTGATTAGGATTCACCCAGGTTTGACCCCCGTCATGGGAATAACTCAGGCATTTTTATGTGGCTCAATGAATGAATGAGTGGATGACAAATCCATACCAGATCTATGGGGAATGGTCTGTAGGTGAACCTGACCCCGACACCCCTTTAGAGGGGACAATGATCTTTAAAGCATCACATTATCATTATGATTGTCATTAATACATGAACTGAGATGAATTTATCAGGTTTTCCGAAACCAATCTGTTGGTTGTGGGTCTGCTAGGAGTCCTGGAATGTACTGCAATGCAACTCAAAGAGCCTGTGTGTGTGTGTGTGTACCTCCAACAGTGTCAAGGCTCCAAGATAGTCTCTCTGTTGCAGGTATTCCTCCAGGCGGGGGACTTTCTTTGTCTTGTTTTTCTTCTTCTTGTCACTGACAGTTGCTGGTGCCTCTCCTCCCACGGCTGGCTTCATACGAGACAGGATCTGCCAAGTCATCCAAACACCCAAATTAGATTTTAAGAGGACACGACAGGAGTTTGTGGGGGTGGGGGGCATAAACAGTTTGAGAGCTGCATGATGCTGCTGATAGCCGCCTTTAAGAAAACCGTGTACCACTTGGCTGCTTGATAATGAAACATGCTGCATGACTAAATGAGATAATGCGGAATGAAAACTTGGATTGCAAGCTAGTAAGCTGGCTGCAACAAAACGGAGTGATGTGAGTTTATGTAACATAACTATAGCTAGCTGGTGTAACCTCCATGCCCAAAGCTTTTTTCTACACTCACCATGTTGAAGCTGAAGTCTTGCTCAAATGCAGAGGAGAGAGGGTGGCTTGTTTGTCTCTAACCAAGGTAACGTTGGGTACACCTAGCATCCACGAAAACACGTTCAAATTTCCTGCGAAATAGCTAGGTGCTAACTAACGATAGCATTCAGCTTTCACTGAAACCGGATGGATACCGTAGCCATTTAAATTAACCTTTCATGATGACTACAGCACCCGCTGAAAAATAACAATAATCTAAAGTTGGATACTAAGTGATAACGTTACAGGATTTTGTCATGAAAATAGCTGTTTGTTTCCCAGTGCCATAGATAACAACTTCCGGTCGGCATTTTCAGCATAGTTATGTTGTATTCAACAGCAACTCGGTAATACAACCAAATAGTGTTTCAAGGTGAAATCTGCATACATTATGCTCATTGCGTATACCAACTATAGAGGGGGGAAAACTGAGCAGAGCTGCAAATCATCATGACCTTACACGATACCTCTGTAGTAACGTTGTTGACATTTATTTTGTAATTAAAATGTGCTTAGCGGCTAATCGGAAACAGTTTCGGTCTGTAGTGCGGAGCTTTGTTTTGTGAATGGAAGTGAGGTTTCTCTGTTGCCTAGCAACGGAGCACGGATGGATGGCTGCGTTGGGCTCGGCAAATAAAACTGTTTAAAATACAATCATTGTAAATTAACCACAGAGTTAACTAATTGTTAATGTGTGTTGAGATAGCCCAATTCTAACTGACAAGGTTAGATAAAATTTCTTTTTAATCCTATAGATGGAAATTAGTTACATGAAGATGCCCCAGTGGCCTAATGGATAAGGCACTGGCCTCCTAAGCCAGGGATTGTGGGTTCGAGTCCCATCTGGGGTGGTATGTTTTAAGGTACAGGAAGAGAGCACCTAATAAAATCTCTCTGAATACGATGCAAATGTACAACTTGCAATTATTGTGGATCATAGCAGCTCTAAATGTGATATGAATCCTGTGAGTGTAGTCTTGGCAGGTTTTGAAAGTTTATTTGGACAAAGTTGAGGTGTTGTATTTTGTAAAATCATGAAGAAATCTATATTGAAACCATGTGATTTACTGGACTGACAATGTATAGATGTCCAGAACTTATGTATTTTAGGTCTAGTGTTTGTGGTTCTGGAATGAACGATTTAAAAGCTGATTTTATCGTAGGAAGGCTGTGGAGAAAACTAACCACATTATGTATATTACCTTGTAACTATTTCCGTATGTTTTAGTCCCATCTATCTCTCTATTGCTTGAGTCACTGATTATCTACTACCTTGCATCTCTACATGTATGTAGTTTGTGGTATAAACATGCACTTAACCAAACCATAAGGTGCATGACCCTAAGACAAGCTATTACACATTTGATTAATAGTACACCTGTGCTCATAAGTCAAAATTTCATCCAAAACATACAAAAAAGAACAAAGACATTCATCAACAATCAGCCAACTTTATTGACTTCACAGCTCATAGTGCTGTACGTTTTCATGTTTTTATGGATTTAGTTCCAGTCAGCAGTAGTGCCACCCCATTCGGAGGCCTGGGCAGTGGGAGCTGCAGACCAGTCTTCAGTGGCAGTCTGGGCACTCCAGTCCTCTGTGGGAGGGAGGGCAAACAGTGTGAAAAACATTTCATTTTATTACATGCAGTATGTTGCAGCAAAGCTCACACATTCATGTTCCAATACTCAAGTTTTTATAATAAAATAACTACTCACATAATACAAAAATGATCTAACAGCATTACATTAAATAAGCTGAGAAGCAATGGCATACCAGATGGTTTTGACCCTACCACTCAATATACTGTAAGTCCATGAGAAAACTGCTAGGCAGGTTATTTCTTCAATGCCAAGTGAAAAGGGCAGAAACCACAATTTCAGTATCAACATTACTTACCAGAAATGCCCTCAGCAGGAGCCTTAGCTGCACCTACAACAGGAGAAGAAGTTGGACATTATTTAAATTTTTACTTGGCTAATTTACCATGATATAACTTTGAATAGTGAGAAACAATCCTGTATATTCTAGCATGATTTCCTCATGATACATTCAGGCTAGATGCATTGTTTTTCAGACTGAAAATGCAATTTACCAGACAGCACCCAATTGTTTATTACTGTATTATTTACTCCTAAGCGTTTCTCCAGTACTCAGGCAGCAGGGGCCTATAACACTGCAATAAAATGTCCACCACAGTCTGAATCAAAACAAAGACATGGCATCACAGCCAAAAACAGCCCTGCACCCCCTGCCCCAAGTGCAATAAAAATGGTGCAGTAAAGAAATCACTACTGATACCAATATACAGCAGACTGCATAAGTAGCCTGCAAATCTTACCCTCAACGGCACCTGGGTACTGCTGGATGGGCACAGAGGGCACCTGGACACCCTCAGACCAGTCAGCCACCTCAGGCTGGGTGAAGTCGGCCCCTGGGGCGGTCCATTCACCCTGGAACTCCTCCTTGCCAACGGCCTTCTCAGCCGCCGCCTGCTCCTCCTTCTCAATCTGAGGCAGAAAATGGCCAATGTTAGAAACTATGTGCAAAAACATTTATTTCAACTTTGTGGTTTGATCCACTGAATCACAAAAGAACAGCTGTGTCACTGCTTTATTGGACTATCACATTAATAGATTATATTTTACACATTTTACGCTTTAAAACCTTTCCAGACTCATGCCTTCTAATATTCAGTGGCTGAACACTTTTTGCACCAAAACAAAATGCATGAATGAACTGATGGACTCCTGGTGTTGTGTTCTGAGAACTTGTGCCATCGGAAATTCAGGTTGTCATGTACATGTGACGGCATCATCGCGCCATGTAGAACTCACCCAGCTACTGTTCACATTTATGTATATTTATTTATTCATGTTATGTATGTGTGTTTACACCCTCTCACCTCCTCAGGGTCTCTGTAGAAGTAGAGATCAGGCATAACCTCCCAGGGGTGCTCCCTGGAGATGGTGCCCCTCATCCTCAGCACCTCCCTGGCCAACATCCACCACATGAGACCAACAGAGTGGTGACCCTAGACACAGACAGGTTTCTGTTATTTTTTTCCACAACATTTTCGCTTTCTACACAACATCCAGTGCAGAGTCACAGGAAAGAGCAGAAAGTCAAATATAAGATGACATGTGATAAAAAACCTGCACGTCATAGTCAAGCCTACAAAAGGATTAGCACATGGTACCAGGCCTCGCCAGAGTGCCCCTGGCTCTGTAAATCTGACAGCTGTAGGGAGGTGAGCCAGTATTGCTCTGTGTGGTCCCTGACAGCTAAGGTGACATCTAAAATGTATAAACATGGTTCAGAGAGCTGGACTGGATGCAGAAGCGCACTGACCAGAACTGGCCTTGTTGATCTTGTTGAATTTTGTTACAGAAGGGCCACCCCAGAGCTCAACAAACACCCCGCCTTTCCAAACTGGTTGAGAGTAAACAGATGTCTGGTAGCTGCAGACTATGTGATGGGTAGTTATTCCACACAGTGAAGCAGCCGTCGCCCTCATTCATTCACTTGGTCTATTTACTCATTACAGCACAAGAAGTGTTTATTGGAGCATCTCTGCTATGTTTATTCTTTGACAAAAGCCAGTCAGCAAATAGCTGACCTATGTGCCATGTATCTGTATGTGGGCACACCAGTCAGTAAAGAATCTGCTGACTCACTAAAGTCAATACAAACTAAGTCAAGTCAATGCATTGTGTTGCATACAGAAACAGACAGCCGTTAGCTTAAAGAAGCAAGGCAACATAAATGGTGCAAAGATCATAGTATTCAATGTTACTGTAATTGAACCCACAAAAAGAGGATGCCTTATAACACTTTTAAAGAATAAAAACATCCTTATTAGACTGGAGGGATATTAGATTAGCTAATTTATCTAACTATTATTTATTGATTAAGTGTGGCTCAGGTCACTATCAAACCCCAGTCATGGGACAGCAGCCCTCATGGTGTTAGCGAAAACCCGGCCCTGTCACTCTGGCACACTTCCGACACCTCAACACCAACATCATCAGTGTAAGGCTTTAATCGTGTGCTGCGTGTTTAGCACAATGCAACAAATTCCTAAAAAGGGAGAAATAGAGCTTCCACTCAGGTACAGTCTGATGGGGCTTCTATTAAGTGCTAAAATACTCACTTTTTGCATACAAATGTGCAAAGATGCGACTAGCACCAAGATGGTAGCGTGAAATCCATTCCAAGTCATTTGCTCATTTTTGCTTTGCCGTCAAAGTAGTTTGTTTACTTTACAAAGAAAACCCGAGTTCTGATTGTGTCATTACCTTGTTGTTGCAGGGGATGGCGATATCCACATATCTGAGTGGGGAGTCAGTGTTACACAAAGCGATGGTGGGGATGTTGACGTATGAGGCCTCGGTCAGCGGCTGATGGTCGGCGCGAGGGTCCGTCACAATCAGGAGGCGGGGCTCCCTGAAGGCCGCCTGGATCTGATTGGTGAAGGTTCCGGGGGTAAAGCGACCGTGGAAAGTGGTGGCACCAGTGGCGGAGGCAAACTTCAGCACGGCCCTCTAAGGAGAGAAGTGATACATAAAATAAATACAAAAGCAGGGACTTATGTAGTATAAAACTACTGAGAAGCATAATCAACACCACGTAGGAAAACATGGGGCGAGTTATCTGAAACGAACCTTTGGATGTGCAGTGATTTGTAATGTGTGTATCAACAATGGCTGAGATATTTCAGTGTCATTTATGTCTGCAGGACACTACTGGTAGTAACAGGCTTGTGGCTCAGGTCACTATCAAACCCCAGTCATGGGACAGCAGCCCTCATGGTGTTAGCGAAAACCCGGCCCTGTCAATCTGGCACACTTCCGACACCTCAACACTGACATATCACAGTGCCAGGCTTTAATAGTGTGCTGTTCGGGCAATGAATCAAACCTGCAGCCTACTTTTTTTCCTCCATTAATAAATACATTCTATGACTGCACTGAAATCAGTTTGCTGAATCAGTTTATTGAGGAGTGCATATGTATACTGGGACTTTGAGCATTCAGAGAAAGGTGTAATGTGTAAACGCATTACCCAATCTGGTTTCTTTTGGACAGGTAAACATAGTAATAGAGTGCACAAACATCGATCAAGGTCCCTCCCTGACCAGCCCAGAATGGGTTCTAACCTGTCCTGTGTTCCTGGAGGAGATGACACAGACATCGGCTGGGTTTTCGATGGCAACGATGGCTCTGGCTGCCAGCAGCAGCTTCTCCCATGTCTTTCTCAGGTTGATGATGTACACACCTGGGAGGGCAACCGGTCACAGCAACAATCAACACAGATGAGTGAATCATATTCTTAAACCGAACATTCAAGTGTTTTGTTTTAAAGATTCAATTACTATCACTAGGATATTCCACAAACATTTACACAGTTATCTGGCTAATTCTCTAATGGTGGAAAATTCAAAGACCACCAGAAACGATTAAAAAAAAGGTCTTTCACTCACATACAGAGAAATACACATCAAGTTAACACTTAACATTTTCAGAGATGTGATCAGCATAAAAAAGCAGCGGGAAAGGGGCGAAGGCAATCTGTGCTAGAGACAAACGAAAACCCTGCACTGTTTAATCAACTCACCATCACTCTTTCTCTTATAGACGTACTGCTCCATCTGGAAGTCCATGTTGGTTCCTCCCAGATGGGTTCCTGCAGCCAGGAACTTGAGCACATCCTCCTCCTTCATCTGCAGCACATCCAGACCTCCGGACATCGTGACCACTTTCCCTGCGTTACGAGATTATTGGGAGAGCTGGAAAAGAGGGGGAAGGCACAGAAAGAGAGACAAGCAAGTTGCAGTCAATACTTTGGAATGAAACAAATCCAGCCACAAAAGGTCTGACTTCTTGAGGGGCATCTGAGCCGCTGCGGAGCCCATAACATGACCTACAGTTATGGAAATGTCTAATCGGTACCTTCCCCATATGAGCTGCATCATTAAGCGACAGGTTTCAATCTCAAGTCAGTCATTTATTAGCATTATTGCTCCTGGAATGGCCATGAGGGAAGATCTGTTTAGTATTTAATTGTATGACTCAGTAAATCGTGGTGAAAGTGGAACCCTTTAACGTTAGCTTCTTCACTTTTTGCTAGCGGAACCATTTTGCACAAAACATTAAACACCCAACGGTTAAACACATGTCGATAAACTCCTATTAGTGTTGCTGCTTTTACAATTCCCCACGTCCCTAAATGTCCCACAGGTACAGCAAACTTGCTGGATTTAACTGAAAGGTGCTACACTGTGAGCTGTAGGGCTTAGCCTTCACTGTGCACACATCAGACAGCATGGCTAGTCGTCGGGCCCGTCCAATTTAGTTACTTCCTCCGTATTAATACGGACTTTTGTGGCGAAAGTAATGAACACATTCCTATGGCATAACAACAACTGTCATAACAGACTAGTCCTGAAAGTCTCAGTGAAATATATCACGCTTAAAAGTCAAATTATCTCCTCACCACGAGACAACGCCGTATGGAGATCTGTACCTCACGGTAAAAAGAGGCCGGGAAGCGGAAATTACGTCAAATTTATACTCCGGTATCTTCCAATCAGCTTGTGTGTATGTATTTTCCCCCTACCGACCTTCAAATACAACCAGAAGTTTACAGTGAAGTGCAGCAAACTACAGAAATGTCACTTACAAAGCAAATGGTACAGTCTTACATGTATAAATTACTCTCATTTGTTTTGATGGTCATGTGTAGAGAAATTCCATCCCTAATCTTGTAGAATTATAATCATAAAATAGGCATAGATTCAGGTTTTCATTCACAGAAAGAACATTAGATATCAATATTTGCTGAATAAGAGAAGTATCAGTGGGATGTATGTTATGAGCCACTCTAAAACAAACCTACCGCGCTTCATTTGAAATACAGCCCTTGTAATGTAATATTCAAGACTGGTATCCAGCTCCTAAAGTGACTGATGTTAAGCAACCTGTCTACTGACAAGATCAGTTTAAAACAGTTATTTTAAATGGCCTGTACACTTGGTCTGGGATTGATTAGCCTTTAGACTTTGTGGTGTTGAACTGAAAGATTTATCTTCCAAAACATACCAAGCACTTGTGTAAGGTACTCCAAATAAATGTATTTTTGCATCATCTCTCTTTTTTGTGATTTAATTTTCACTCTATGACCACATTGCACTGCACACAGATATCCAAAGTACTTTTTTTTTTTTTAGCATAAACATAAAAGAATCTGTGCTTTGTTTCAAGATTTAAAACACTGTATAGATACAATACTGGTTAGATCTGGACTATAGGTTTCAGTTTCAAGTGGAATTGGACAGCATTCTTTCAAAAGGGTTTCAAAAATGTATACAAAGTTTTTACAAGAATTCAGTTTTCCTTTTTTGAACGAGATCACCTTAGCTGTCACCAAAGTGGCCCTAACATGAGAACCTTTGAATTTCCATTTTGGAGACACAGTTAATTGGCTGTGTGTACTTCCTCATGGGCCTTGTTTATATTGACATGCAAAACGTCCCTCTGTTTCAACCTTGTGACTGAATGTGGAGGACTCTACTATTGCTCTAAAAATGTCCATGAACACAATGACTAGGAGACACAGCCAGACAGCTGACTGAAGGTGAATGGTCCCAGTGTGCCGTGAGACCTGGATCCACAGAGGGAGATCAGGACCACCGCTCGGAAAACTAGGACCGCCAGGAGAAACTCAATTTCATCTGCTACTGAGTGCAAGAGTGTCACAGTAATCACTACATGTAAACTGATGACTGTACTTGAGACTTGGGACTGTACATTGCACCAGTCATTGTGAATCATGTCAGAAACAATGCCTACTGATCTGTCTTGATGATTCTAGTTTTTGTAATTTTGATGCTATTTAATAAAAATGGCTTTGATGAATTTTTTGCATAATGTTTTTATTTAATTGACAGGACATGAGGCAATCTCATGTAATTACAAAAAATTTAGTTTTAAAATATTTTTCTGAAGATCCAAGACAAGTTTAGAAGTTGTATTCTCTTTCATTGGTTCACCTTTGCTGAAATGAATAGACAACAAAGACTTTAACAGTGTAGATAACACACACTACAAAACTGAATGAGTTGCTAAATTGTTTTGTCCAGAAACATCATTCAGTCACAGAAAGGAACATATTTCAAACAATTAATTTCAACCCATGTGTGGTAAACAGGCTCACACAATGCACAAGAATGCAATTTTTCTGGGTTAACAAACTTTATTCAGTCACATCAAAAAATGTTTTTCAAATAATTCCAACACAATGACACACAGTGTTGTGTAATGAGAACTTCTTTTTGTTTGTGGAGTGATCTGTTCGCTACATTTGCCTGAGGGTTGTTGCAAATATGTTTTTTTTACCTGGTCTTGAGCCATAACAATATATAGGCCAGAGAATGTCAGGAATGAAATACCACACAATGTTCCACAAATTGACCCTACAAACAATTACCATCTTTTATGTCACCAAATATTCAATCACTTATCTGTCTGCCAAACCTGAGTTAAAAAGCTTCTTTGGACAACAGTGCAATCAAGTATCCTGACTCGAATAAACCTTGTCTACTTTTCAAAGAAAAAAACAACAGACAGTGTTTTTACATGTGCTATTATTCATTTCAACTGATTTCATTAATCCCCATTAGCTGGCACTGAGGCAAACAAGTCACCCAGCTGGGACAATGTACTACGACTCAAACAAAATAAGACACATTGAATTTCCATTTTGCAATGATTTGTTTTGGCGGCATGGACAGTGTTTGAATGTGTCAAGTCGTCCTAGGTCTTGTTTATAGAAGAAATGCAAAGTTCGTATTGTCTCCAGCCTTGTGACTGAATGTGGACTCTGCTATTGGCCTAAAAGTGTCTATAAAATAAATGCCCAGATGGCCACTCAGAGCCCGAGAGAAAGAAGAGGCAACCAGAGTCTCATTCCTCTCATAAAAAAAAACTCAGAACCAGCATGGAGATGGCTTTCTTCAAAATGCTTTTTATTACAAGTGTCTGGGATTTATCTGCAAAACACGTCTATGTCAGACAATCAATGACTTGGCCAAATGCTCAGGCGTACTGCAGGAATTATTTCACTGACCTGTCCTCCATCAGCAGTGAGAGAGATAATGACAAGTTCAGAGAGATAGTAGGTGAAAATTCAAACACCGGATGGATCGGTCTCTACAGAGAACACAGCAGCTCCATCGCTTGGAAGTGGTCAGGAGGGGGATACGCCACCTTCCTATACTGGGGTGAGGGAGAACCAGATTATGGCTCGTATGCTGTTTGGTCTCCTAATGGATGGTTTACCAGTTACACATTCAGCTACATAAGCAGCAGCTACTTCGGCAACTACTACTTCTTCTGCTTCAACCTGATTGTGGTGGAGGAGAAGAAGACGTGGGAGGAGGCTCTGGAGCACTGCAGAGAACATCACTCTGAGCTCACCAGCCTGGTCTCTGAGACGGAGCTTCTTCTGGCCCAGAGGGAGATCAAGGAGGCCCAGAGCACTGATCATGTGTGGATCGGCCTGCGCTACCTGAGAGACGGTTGGCTGTGGGTGGACGGGGAACCTGTGGAGTATAAGGCCTGGCCCCCTGGAGGAGATCAGGACCACCGCTGTCCAAACTCCACTCAGTTCTGTGGAGTTTTGACCAAAGAGGGACTTTGGGAAAGCTGGGACTGCCGGGACAAACTCAACTTCATCTGCTACTGAGATGTAGTCAGGTTTTATGAGTCTAAATCTTCAAGTGTTCCAACTTGCACTCACAAATTTAGTATCATCTATAAATCATTCATCATTCATCCATTCATCATGTTTTCATTATATTTCATCTAATCAGTTTTATTTTTAATCATTTTATTAGTTAATTGGATATCATTTGGCAAAGCACTTTGTAGACGTTGTTTGAAACTTTTAAATAAGAGGTTTTTTTTGTTAAGTTCATTATCATTAGTCAAAGTACTGTTAAATGTTTAGTTTTATTCATTTAATTCATATTATTCATGCTCCAGTCATATAATATGTAATTACACTGTTCAATGTAGATCTTTTTTTATGTGTTTGTGTTGTAAACAACAGTTCTTCATTTTTGCAACTCTCAGTGACAGTAATGGAAGGAAATGCAAATGAGACCGGAAAAAGAGACGATCACAACCATGTTAAAATAGCATTACTGATGTATGTGCAAGATTTGTATGCATGTTTACTTAATGTTATTTATTTATTTATTTATTTATTTATGTTATTATTCTTTGAATAATAAACATTACAGGAGTGGATCACATTTACATTACATTCTACACTCTCTTTTGACTGCATTTATGGGAGATTATTGTATATGAATTCACTACAAATGGAATTTATTTTGTAAGGATTATAAGACTTAGTAATTAGTGTAATACGTTTACAGACAATTTCAGTTTATTATCATTTTTATTATCTTATTGGCTTAAAGAGTTTCATACACTTTCTAAAAGATGAGTAATACGACGGGGAGTTCAGTGGTGTGAGCTTTTGTGAGTTTTACATGCTGAGCCCACAGGGATCAATCACTTACCACAAACTAATAAAGTCACAGCTGTGCAAATAGATGATAACATCCTTGAAAACAAGACTGGAGGAAAACAGGTGTGTTATGGCTCGATTCGTGGGAGCTAATATGCTAATTGGAACAAGTTACATGCCGCTATGCACTTTTGACCTGTGCGAATTAACCATTTTATCTCTGTAATTACTCAACGCCACCGTGGCACAGGAAGAGGGCACCACCAGTCAGCGCTTCAGTGCCGAATCAGCCGAGCGGAAAATGATCAGCCAGCGCACCTCTGAGCTGAACCAGACACAAGCACAGCAAAAAAAAAAACAGGCCTTTATTTGCATGAAATGTTTTTTGTTGTTGTTGTTCTTTTCCTAATATCGTCCTTTCTCTGATATCAAACAGACGTTAATCCCTTCACACACACACACACAATCAATTATAAGTATAAAGACAACTATGCTAACAGCGTTTGACACAAACAGGTTTGAGCACTGACAGCAAATCTACTTAAATTTGATTTATCAAGTAGAATAATGCAATACATGCAGCGTAATATATCATAATTATAATCCTGTCATAGTCCTGTCTTTTTATACAGTGTCTGCTCCATTCTCCCCTGCAAGGACAAAGCGGATCAACCAATAATTTACTCAAAAACAAGTCAGTGATTGCTTCTGTGAAACCTTTTTTATTATTATTATTATCTAACTCTATACACTTTATAAATCCCAAAATTTTAAAGGACCAGATTAACTATGCAAACTTCTCTGGTGTCCTTGTAAGGCAGCATGAGGTCATATCTGGGGAGAAAGATTAGACTCACTAGTCACTGTGATGTTGAGAGCATTACTGTCGAGAGCACACTTCTGAGGCAAACCCACACTGGTGTACTGCATGAGTGGAAGCAGACATCACAGCGCTGCAGATGCTACATGTGCATCCCCCTCCACAGACGCCCATACAGCCCGACTGAGCCCCCACTCCGGCTCCTCTGCTGCATGTCACTGCCATCTGAGATAAACTCACTGTGGAGATACGGAATACCGCTGTGAACGCTGCTGAAGAGGGTTGAGGGCAATGGACCTGAGAGAGAGAGAGAGAGAGAGAGAGAGAGAGAGAAGGTCATCAGCAAGAATTCACAACCATTGCTTATAAATGCAATGCACAAAATGGCAAATACAACATGAACTAAAGCCATGGTATGAAAGATCTTTATAAAAAAACATGAAATAAATATATTTTTGAGATGTTTTGAATTTTAAAAAAATGGGACAACCTGGAATTTACATCCATTACAGAAAACACAAACAAAAATCACAAATCACATTCCTAAACGAAAACTGTAAAAACATCACATTCCCTTTATAATTAGAGCCTCGACGAGACGCCAAAGTTCAAATTGGCTCAAGTGTAACACTGAAGGACAGCGAAAGCCCCTGAAATGAGGAGTAAGACTCCAGTGCAATCTCCTGTGGGAGGCCAAAACAATTAGAGGCTGAGCTGTCACGATTGTCGATGCGATTCTCCAAAATGTAACAGAGGTAATATTTGAGGAAAACCTCAGCCGAGAGAGAGCTGTTCTGACTTTAAGTAACAAATTAAAAAGTATTCCGCATAAACGCGAGGCTTGGATCAAATTAGGGTCTTAATATTTCCCTCGAGAAAGTTGTAAAAATTAAAACAACACTGCTGATTACCATCAAACTATGTGTGCGTGAAACACAGGGGAGGATTTTGTAAAATGGTCAACATTTACGGAATTAAATATCTCTGAGTCAGACATTGCAGCAGTTTTAATTTTGCATCAACAAGTAATACCCTAACACACACACACACAAACACACAAAGGAGAGAGTGCTCCATTTGCTGTTGGAAAAATACAACTCAAGGCTTTGAGATACATCAGCAGCTGAATATCACAGGTTCAAGACAGGAAACATTTTTTCTGATTGCTCTCTAAGTGTGTGTGCTCATGTGTGCATGTGTGTGTGTTTGTGAGCATGTGTGTAGGAAGGGAGGGGAGCTCTGAAGCATCGATCTCATATGCCCTGTGGCTTGGGAAGACAAAGGTAAAAGGCTGCTTCTAATGCTTCTCCAAGCCATTACTGTTAACCATTCAGCATACTCCGGTGTATTGTCTCAGTAAGCACATAAGTGTTGTGAAAATAATGAATGTGGCTTCATTTATATCAGTTACAGGCTGCATTCAGGTATGAATTATTAAACTGTGTGTCAGTTGTGTGGGAGTATCACGCTCGTACCTACGTTGCGAGCATCCATGGCAACCACCAATCTCAGCGCGGGCTCCAGAGATGTTTGACCATGTGCAGGTCAAATGTCGACACCTCTATTTATGGCATCCACCGCGCGGGAAAGGAAAAGGTTTCTATGGAATTCCTCTCACAGCCACAGGAGCTTGCTATTTGTCTTAGCAGGGTGACCTTTGGTCTGCCAGCTCCCATCACAACTTGTATGGATAAAGCGATGACTGACGATCATTTTCTCTTTGTCAGGCAGTCTGTCACTGCATGGAGCATAAGCAGATTCTATTTATTTTTGTCCAAACTTAATGATACCTGTAAAAAAAAATGTGTTTGAATTGATAAGGAAAGATATGATAGAAAGGGTTGTGTCTCAAGAGTAAGGAAACTTGGTACAGACTTTGGAGCCTTACCTTTTGTCCAAAAGATTACATGAATACTGTGTTCATGCCATATTGTTCTAATCATATGTACAAGCATCCTACTTGGAAAAAATATTCCTGTCTTCTCCCTAGTCGTATTTACTACTTGGGAGCTCTGGATTTGCTTCCACACAATTTCTTCCACTTATGCCACATAACGTCGTCAATATATGGCAGATTTTGACAAATCTGATGATTCAAATTGTCAAGACAAGGTCTAAAGTCAAATTTCCAATCTCCCTATGAATTATGCTTCATTCCAATGTCCTTGGAAGTAACAAAAAAAAAGTTGTAAAAAGCAACCAACCCAAGCTTGGGAAAGTGCAATAGGCAAGATAAATCCACTCTGATGGAGGCATACGTAGCGAACCGTAGACAAAAACCCCTTTGCATCAAATTTTCATGATAAATCTTGATTTGACTCTGTAGTTTTTTTATAGTTATGACAGTTTGGTAACATACAGAAGTTGCTAGATTGCATTATAATAGCTGCTACAGCAGCATACTTGTCAGTGCCAAGTAATGAAAAATACAAGACATCTTTATGACTTGACACACAAGCATTAAGCTGTGTGTTTCCATTTTTTACTCAGCTTTTCACTGGAAAGGATGTAGCTTTGTTTGCCTTTTAAGTTATTGATTCCGTCTATTAACTTTCATTGATACATCCAGTTTGTCCACATGAGCCCTGAGCTGCAGACAGCTCTGGCTTCAGATATCTACAGTGCCTTCATATGAAAGGAAGCTGTTGTCAATCTGTTTGTTGCAGGTGTGGTGCACCATAGTAATGCTAGCATGAAATCTCAAGCTGGGACGCCATCGATTTCAAACGTGTAAATACATGACCCATGAGCCCTCGCAGAGAGCTGACTGACATCTGCCAGGGGGAAAATCCCCTCTCAGCCCACTCCTCTTTACCGTCAACATCCAGCCATTACTCTGGTTTTTGTGTGCATTCACCTCTGGCCCACCTCTTATAAATGTATCTGTCTCACAGAGCAAAAGGAAAAAAAAAAAAAAAGCAACCAAGGTTTCTTTCATTTCTCCTCCCTCTCAACCAGCCAAGGAGGCCTTGACATGGGATCCAACAAAGTGTAGTTTTCATTCATTTTTTTCTTTGCTGATAAATGCTGTATCAAAAAACACCTCTTACTGATTTCATGGTGTTAAATTCTATTACACTTAGAGACATATGGGGAATGTACTTTTAAACCCATTGGCCCCCGAGTGCATGCAAGCGTGCACACGGGCACGCACGCTGTAAAAGAATTTCTTACAGAAAAGAACAAAAGCATTCATCAAACTGTTTTGCTGCAAGGGCATCGTCGCTTTGTGAACCGCTCTGCTCCTCATCAGCTCCTCACATCAAAGGAAATCAAAGCAATCTACTCAGAAAGTTCCTCATTCTGACCGTGTTTGTAGCTTCAGTGTAGGAAAAGATAAATATTGCCGAGCTCAATAACTCTGGTGAGCTTTCCAATTAGGCCCGCCAGAACCCCCCACCCCCACTTACCCCACTCATCAGCAGTTTTCACCATCATATTTACACTAACAGCAACACAGTGTGACAGATATAAATTCTACCCTATGACATATGCTACCAGGTCTTATTCTGTCTCTATGTGCTTTATGGAAAAGGCTTTTTCTTTGTTTAGCCAGTGATACTGTGATGTTCACTGATCATGTGTAGTTCCTACAGTGCCTACAGGGACTCTGTAAAAAACATTCAGTGCAGCAGAGGCCCATGCACAAGACATTGCCTCCTCCTCTTGTATAAAGTGGAGGTTCTGAATGTGTTGTCAATTATTATTATTTATTTATTTATTGTTATCAATGAGAAGACTGCAGTCAGTGCAGCCTTCTCCCCTGCATCTGCCTCTCATCTCAGTTGCTGCATGAACACTGTCCACTCAGCATCAATAAGGTAGTGAAAAAAGAGCGCACATCAGGGATCTTTGTCACTGGAAGCAGATCTTTAAATAAAGGGAGAAAGTGTTGCACACTCTGGCTCCATATGCATACTTTTTTATTGTACGGTTGTTTTTTAGACTCTCCTCAAGATCAGCCATGGGAGTGAAATAGAAATACCTGCAGCTATATATACACAACACCCCAGTAACACGTTTGATGGCATATGCAATAGGTGTCATACATGATTCTGAATAATTCTGTCTCAAAAAAGGCCTGAACTAGGTAGGCAGAATATAGCAGCATGCATGAAACAATACCTCTTGAAAATGGCTGTTCAGCTCCATGATTTGACGATCCAACACTTCATTCCACAGAAAACGCAGTTTTCGAGGAGGTTTCCTTTGGCTGTGACATCCCACTTGTTGATCTCATGTTTGTCCATTAGGTCCTCAGTTAATATGAGTACTTCATCAAAGTCCTGTTGTGTGTTGTCCCTAATAGATGTCTGTTTTGCCATTTTTCATCAGCTAACATTAGCTCGCTTCATGACAAATTTAGCACCAGCAGACACCTGAACTCATCGTATACACCCAGCATCAGCTAACAGAGGGTTGATGCATGGGTGGGCCTGATCACACCAATGTCATGGATGGACAAGTAAACTGACCAATCAAACTTCATGAAAGAATTTAAAAATGTTCTATTGCACCTATAAATGAAGAGAACACCTCAAGGATTGGCGAATGAATTCAGAGTAGCAGATGAAGAAAAAAATTTAATGAGAGAAACATTGTCTCAGATATGTGCTTTTTTTTAAGAAGGCTAAATTATCTATAATATTTTTCAGGTGTTATCTGTTGCATTCATACAGATATTCATAACAACGGGGTGGGCTGCTCTTCCAAATGGGCCTGTCCGTGCCCTCACCACTGCTGCAGTGTATCCTTGATAACATTTAGAGCTTCAGGGTTGCTGCCTCCGTAAATAGCTCAAGGTGCCCTGGCAAGTGGAATACACTGTTTTCCTCGGAGGAGGCTCCCTGTCTTCATCTTGTAATAAAACATCCTCTGTCCATCTCATACCTCAACTCAATATGCACTGATGCACATAAGTGCTCATACATGAATGCAGAGTTGATTTATTCATGCCCTGCTGCTCAGCAACACTGGACGTGGGAACTGAAATGAAAGCATGGGAGTTTTTCACAGCCCCACATTTCATACCTCTACGTTCAAGTACAAAATTAATTTGCTTATGATATAAACTAATTGAAGAAAGTATCAGGAGACATCATTCTGATATTGAGTTGCAGCCCATTTTGTGCAAGCCACATCTCAGTTGTCTCAAAGCTCTGAAAGCCTTGTGAGCTTCTCCTTATCTGCACTCTTTCCTTTGGTATAGATTTATAAGGAAATCACTAAGGGATAATGATTTTTACCTGGATTCACCGCATCACTGTGCTTCATGAAAAGAGTGAGCATCCCCAATATTTTGTGTCTGCAGTTTATGGTCTGGAGAATATGGACACTTCGTCAAGAAATGAAAAGTGGCTCCACTGAAAATATATGGGATTTGTTTCAATTTTTCATAAAACTAAGATTTATTTTATCGCACCATCAACAGTCCTGAATCAGACAATGTGATCATATTCTTGTGGGTGTGTTCAGTTCCACCCTCAGTCACCTTGATTATCAAATAGCTTTCTTCAGGTATTCACTCCATTTCCTCTGCAATTGAAATCTGATGAGCTTCGGGGTTTGGAATCGCCATCATGCCTGCCTAATGTCTTCAGCTGTTCCCCCCAACCATGCATATGTTCTTCCTATGCTCTGCCGAAAAAAAAAAATAATGACACTGCGGATTAGTCAGGCATGACACACTGAGGAATGGGAGAATTCCATGGGAATTCCCGCCACAGCGGTGCAGCTCCGAAGGAGGCAGATGGGAGCAGGGTAAGGAAGCTGAGAGGTGTCATTTATCTTCATAAGACCCTCATTCCGTAGGGGTCGAAGCAAGCAGAGGGAAAGGAAGCGGCGGAGAGGGAAATGAGCGATGGAGGGAGCAGGGGAGAAAGAGAGAGAGAGAGAGAGAAAGAGAGAGAGATGTGGGTTATCAGTAAATGCTGCAGACTGAGATAGCTGTGTTAGTCTGCTGCTAAAGGCAGGTTGGAGCTGTTGTCAGCCTGTGGTACGTCTCCACTGCAGCCACTTGGGGAATGAAGGGAAGCGGAAAAAAGGTGTGTGTGTGTGTGTGTGTGTGTGTGTGTGTGTAGGTGAGGAATGGATGGGAATGAGGTGATGGATGGGAAGGGGGAGATGCATAGCCGGTTGGGGACGGATGGAGAGGGCATGGAAAGATGGGGATCCAGAGTGAGAAAGAAGTCCAGGTTGAGGGGAGGCGAACAGGTAGATGAAGAAAGGATAGAGAGGAGGAAAGGTGAAATGCTCTAAAGAAGCACTGGCTGGAGTCAACCCAGGGTCGCTGTCTGTGCTGATTATAATTTGTATTCATTTTCCACTAACCAAACCAAACTTTATACATATGTATAGCACATTACATACACTGTGCTTTACAGTTAAACAAAGTCAAACATTAAAGAGAATGAGAAAAAAAACGATAAATCTCATCACTTTTACAATCCATAAACTAATAAAATAGATCCTATTTTAATAAAGGAACAACCACCTATGCATATACAGACTGTAACACAGACTGTTAATCACTGTTTTTCCTGTTCATTTCAAAGCAGTTGCTATTTTTCTCTACTGATGATTTCTCTTCTCTGGAAAAAATGAAAGTTTCGTTTTCATACCACGAGAGTTACTGGATCCGCATAAATAGGTACTGGAACACAGGCAGTCAAAAACCAAGAGGTCCCAGAAAGGGCACAAATCAAGCCCATCTATACCTATACAGTTTTACTCATAGTACACTCATAGTACAGTATATTATCAGTATATTATCAAGACTCCATCTCAGGTCTGCAGGTCTTCTAGCACTACCTTTTCTTTTTCTGAAAGGAATGCCAACTATATTCATATTTAAAGCTATAGTATGGAACTTTTACAATCATCACAACATTTTCTCCTTTCAGTCTTATGCCAAACCAGTTCACAGAATGTGGATTAAGCCTACAACCCACTAATTAAACTCCCTGCATTTTGCATTATTATGGACATTGCAAACCTGGTGTCTATGTCACAGACACAGTTGACCTTTAGTGATGTCGACCACACATTACAATTTCTACTGGAAATGTGTAATTAAAATTATAGCATGGATAATAACAGATTAGAGAGACTTTCAAAGTTGTTTTTCTCCTCTTTCACTTAGCATATGATGATAAAAGAAAGCATATCCCTTTGCAACCTTGAAGTGTATTTTTCAAACATTATTAATTTACTGCCACAAGAGGGAGACAACCCACACAGAACTGGAAAGTCACGTCCTGTAGGTTTATAAGGGCATTTCAAGCAAAAATTTTACTCCACTATACTAGGGAGACCCTCCTCCCTGCACTAGAGTTGTATGCAGTGCATGCATTTATGGCAGGTAAATGCATGGCTAATCATTGCTTGAAGGGATGTAGGGGGCACGAAGAGATTTCTTGAACTGCTTAAGCAGCACAGTTGCCACGCAGGCTAAAGTGCATCTTTGCAGCTAATACGAGATTAGACAATTTTCACCCTAATCTACCTTTTCATGTAACAGTGTATTACGTACAATATGAGAACATATAAATCTACTAAAATCCTAAGATCTGCATCCACCCCTACGGTGGCTTATCTGAAGTTGGCTGCCATATTTGTGCTGCTACAACAGACCATAAGCCTGCCATATGAGAAACTGGGGATCTACAAGCTGGCCAAAGGGTAATCCCCACCTCCCAGATGAGAGGGATATTTGGGCTTGCAAGTCTTCTGGCAGCCTCTACCTGGCAAAAGCTTTTTTCTTTCCTTGGCGACAGGCTGCTTCCAGCCCCCGTGACTGCAAAGGGGGGCCAGTCTAATCAGAAGACGATGGGTGATGGGAGACAAGAGCGTGCTCCGAATGAAACTGGGTTCAAAGCAGCTGTGTTCCCCTGTCACCCTCTGGAGAAAGGCAGGGGA
>OMLF01056650.1:4694-23920 GCA_900302615.1 Holocentrus rufus | reverse complement strand
TTTTTTTTTTTCAACCCTTCCAACAGCGGAGAGGGCAGGAGAGAAAGAGAGAGAGAGAGAGAGAGAGAGAGAGAGAGAGAGAGAGAGAGAGAGAGAGAGAGACTGGGTAAATAAGGTGGGAAGCAGAGGGAGAGAGGCAGGAGAGGAGAGAGAGAGCGCAGGAGAGGAGTCAGAGAGATTTAGGGAGAAGAAAGAGAAGAGAGTTGAAAAAAAAGAGGGTGGGAGGTGGATATGCACAGGGAAACGCAGGGGGCGGGAGGGGAGAGAGAGATAAAGAGTGGCAGAGATAGAAAAAGGAGAGAGAGAGAGAGAGAGAGAGAGAGAGAAAGCATCCCCAAAGTAGACCAAACTCTCATAGCTCCATCGCCCACTCACAGGCTGTTGATAAGGGTTTAATTAAAGATCAGGGAGAGCGGGAGAGGGGAGGAGGTGATGGAAGGAGGCAACAAAACATTTAAACAGTGGTCTTGCGGTGGGCATTCTCACAAAATCATCTGCACGGAACATGACCACACAGGACTGTCTAATCTCTTGACGCTGACCATGGACAAAGACATGCTGAACACTGGGTAGCTGATCAGCATCAGGTTTCATGGTGCTCTGTTGGCCTATTGTGAGTCTGCACTGCCAATGTTGACTTCACGGCTCAGTACGTTTGTGGCGAGTTTGGCCAACATCCAGTCCTTGAGACGCAGCTTTCTCTCCATGCGGCAGTATGTGGCTCCATCTTGTGGTGGTTTAAGGACATAATACAATCCACATTGTGCTGCTACTTAATGTGGCAAAAAGAACAGTGTTTCTACTACTCAGGGGCGTTCCACAAATTTCTGGGCCTCCTGCAAAAGACAATTTTTTTATGGTTATGCATGCATCTTTATGGTTTCTGTGAATCCCCCAGATTGTCAAAAATATCACCCTGGTCTGAATCCCTTAACCACCAATCAATCAACCAATCAAGATCATTTTCAGAAAAGAGGGAGAAAGCACAGTCTAAGGGCCCATTCTTATTTTTTGGACCCACAAGTCAGTTTGTAATCTTATTTGTTTTGCTAAATATCCATGCTAAATTAGTCCACTTTAAATTTAAAAAAGAAAAAAAAGAAAAAAAAGAAAACTATACAGTCCCCCTTTTCCCCCCACTGGGACGCCCCTGCTACTGCTGATGGAAACTGATGCTTATTACAAACTTAACCAAATGCATAAAGACTATTATGTATTTGTGGCCCAACAAAAGTCTATATTACATATTTCAAAAATGGAGGGATGATCTGTGACATGTTATCCTCTTAATCTGTAGTGATCTGAATAATCCTAGATTTGTACTCCAATTCTTGAAAACTTTATACACAGAGGGCCCAGAAGTAGAATTTGTTGCAGAATTGCCACAAGGGGGAGAACTTGCTCCAAGCTAGTCCTTCATACGGGTTGCCGTCAGTCCTCTGCCAGCCCCCCCCCCCTCCAGCAAGCTGAGACGCCTGCTGCACACTTATGTAACTTTACAGCACTCTGAGAGTTTTAACTGTGCGGTTCATTAACACAGGAACCATGTCTGTGCCAGATTTAGCACATATTATATTGCACTTTACATTATTATATGAGGGGGCACTTTGTGTGCCGCTCGCAGTGGCACCCTGAAAACACACACACACACACATTCACACTCCTAGCTCTCACATGGGGGTTTGCGTGTTTGTGCCAAGGAAAGTCAATACTAAGGTTCCTGTTCCGTAATAAAAATAATAGCATTAAGATCCTGGAAACTGTGAAACGCTTAAGTCGTCTGTCTCGCTCCATGTCTCACACATGCATATACACCTTGCTCCTTCCCATCAACTCACGTACACACACTTTCCTTTTTCCACTGCACCAGCACTGAAATCAGTTTAATTGCCTTGTCACCGCCACCACTCGCTCTCCTTCTTCCTCTTTTCCTCTCTCAGGACATGACTTTTCCCCACAAGCCTCAATTTCATGCTGCCATTTGGATAATTACATTGGAATTATATTATGTAACATGTATTTCTTTTAGTCTCTCAGTATGTATTTATGTATTTTCAAGTATATGACCTTGGTGTCTTGTTATTAGGTATATGTAACCTTAAGAGCGATGTGGGCTGAAATACCAGGGGTCTGTGTTTTTGTGTGAAATACCATACCTCAGCCCAGACCGCCAGAACCCCAATGGGGCAGAGCAGACCATGCAATGGGGCGCTCGCTCACTCCTCCCCTAGAAAAAACAAACTCTCTTACCATGAAACACCTGTCACCCCCCACTCCCCCTCTGCCTGTCCTTCTTTCTGCTCTTTCTCACTTCCTCCCTTACCTTCTTTTATTCTGGGTTCGCTCCTCAGGCTGCTTCCTGTTTTCCTTTTGCAGCCCTTTCGTGTGAAGTCTCCCGTGATGTCGTCGTGGATCGGGTTCCACACAATGTGAGCATCTCGGGTATAAGACCCCATGATGGGAAAGGGAAAAAAAACACAAAATTGTCCATTTTTCACCTCCTTGCGTGACTTCACTTTGTTTTCAAGCCCGTAGATCAGATTGCTGTCATCCTATCAGCTCAGTACAACTCACTTTTATTGCTGCTGCTCCTTCAGGGGAGTGGGGGTTAATTCACTTTCAGTTTACATAGTTCAAACTGGAAAGGAAAATTAGATTCATAAGAACCTTATTATGGGAAAAAGATTTCCAGGTTTTGAATTCTGAAGCAAATCCATTTCCTGGCCACTGATTAAATTAAGAGTGGACTGACCCCATCCCTCGCTCACAGGCTGCTTTCAGTTCAGAGTCTCGTTTGTGCTGATGTCAAACACAAACATTTACCATGAGTTGCTCTGAATCCCATTTTTGAAATATGCTATTTACATCCCTTGTGTCAGACTGGGCTGAGCCTGCCACCAATCTGTAATGTCATGGAAAACATCTCCCTTGTTAAATCTAGTGGCGTTCTCCCCTGAACCCAACAGGAAGCCCTCATGGTCTAGTGGCTATATACTGTGTGTGATTTTCCTGTCTTAAAACGTCTACTTCACCATGTAAGTTCCATAACTCTGACAAACTCGTGTCTGTGCCCCCTGTGTCTCTTACTGCTCCTCGTTCGGCATCAATGGAGAGGCTGAAAACAGAAGCAGTCACAGGACTTCCAGAACTCCCCCTGTACCATGACCACCACCGGATTAAAATAGATGGGCCGTGACTTTGTCTCCTTGGTCACGCTATTAGAGTCTGTGACTGACAGCTTCCTATGTCGGTTTCCTTTTTTAAAAGGGGAGCAGGCACTCCAGTCCACAGCCTCTGATATATTTTTTTTTCTCATCAAACAGGTAGCTTTGTTTGTCAAAGGGCCGCCGTGGCTCCAAAATTAACCAGCAAATTTGAGTCAAAGTAGGTTTAAGAATAGAAAAGACTGACTGGACACACCTGCAGCAGATCTGAGATTTTACAGCCATAGATCATATATTTCAACATTCTAGTGCTAGTTTAAAGGATTTGGGATTAAGGATAAATAATAGTGATGAGCAGAGACTCAGGCTGACACACGCCCATAGGAAGTAAGTAGATTAATCACCTCTCCACCTCTGGGCAGAGCTTTTCTTTCTGAATAGTGTTCGGTCACAGAGCATCCGTTCCACCTCAAGGAATATGACTACTTTGGTATTAGCATCATTTCCTAAAAATGCTCTTTCGGAGGCCTTTCTGCATTTCTGAGGGACACACGAGTTTGTCAAGAGTGAATTCAGCTCAGTGAGTCACTTTTTCTGCCATTCTGCCAAAGTCTGGGGAAAACTTGGCCAGGGAGGGCTGGAGAAAGATGATCGGCTGGGGATGTTTACTGTGTCTGTCACACATATTCATCTGTCTGCCCCTTGTTAGGAGTGTTCATGTTTTAGTCACTGCACTGGGAAGTCGAGGAGACGCTCCATCTTGCCATGGGCTGTGCAGCTGCATCGTCGCTGGTACAAACTGAGCAGCGTCGCCTGGCATGGGATCGCAAACACCCAGCGTCTGACAGACAGGGCAATTTGATGGGGAATGAAGAGGCAAGGCACGCATATGGGCAGCAGAAATTATGAAATACACTCATGAGGAACGATTTGAGGGGATAAAAATTTTAAATTGTAATTTGTGAGCCCAAAACTAAACTTGCTATTGATTCTAACTCTCCAAATTTAAAATCCCTTGTAAACATCTTTGCCAGCACAGGATCCAGACTCCCAGCACTGCCCCATTTGAGAAGCGCCCCTATAGCCAAGTGAGACTGGCTTTGAAAGGTCTTTGCCAGGGCTATGCAACTGTACATGAGCGTTCATGGCAGGAATCTAACTTTCAAACCTGTGCCTATCACATTTCATACATTCCTTCATCAAAGGAGGTCTCTGTGTTGAGGCAGGTGTGGCTGAAAAGCTGTGGTTTACAAGGAAGACAGTTGAGGAGGTGGGAGTGAGTAGTCACCAGGCTTTTGGAGGTTATTCTGAGCTGCTCTTAAAACAATAAGCCTGCTTTTACCCTCAACTTTGACCATTCTTTCCAAGTTCTCATATCCCCATCATTCTCATGTCAGCACCATTTGGTTAAAAATAATAGTCAGCCCACCTGAATTCAAGATGGGGCATTTAGAGAGCAAAACAAT
The DNA here is from genome assembly GCA_900302615.1 of Holocentrus rufus. Classification (NCBI taxonomy): domain Eukaryota; kingdom Metazoa; phylum Chordata; class Actinopteri; order Holocentriformes; family Holocentridae; genus Holocentrus; species Holocentrus rufus. The sequence continues at coordinate 19,290 of OMLF01056650.1, read as the reverse complement.
CAAAACCCACCATAAAAAGAGTATGGAAACACATTTGCTCAGATTATGATGGACGTGATTTAATATAGAGCAAACAAAGGGGGATATGTTCACTGTCTCAGACAACTGCTATTAACTTACTGTTTGCTTAATACACCCGACTTTAATTTTCTGTCCTGGTACCTACATCGGTCTGGAAAAACAGAGGGAATTCCTCCCCCCTTTTTTCCTGAGGTGGAGGTCTTATTAATGTTACCGTGCTGTCTGGCCCGCTCTCCCACCAGCTGAGTATATTTACTTGGTGTTAAAACACTGGTGGCCACAAAAGTTGGAATGTGCCTAAGTGTGACATGAAAGCGCCGGGTACATTTTAGTTTTTAACCCATAAAATAAATACAGAGCTGCCCGGCAATTTTTATGAATGGCTGCATTCATTCCAAAACACACCCACCAATCAGCCAACTTCCCCCCGTGGTCTCGCCCCGCCCATTTCGAATGTCTGGACCGCTGCCCGCATGTTGATTGGTTAGACATATGGCAAGGGGCGGGGTTTCTGCTCAGCTTGCAAGTGGATATAAATTACAGGTCAGCTGGATACCCGTTACAACTACAAGGAGACGATAAAAGAGAGGAATAACACTTTTGCGACTGTCTCAAACTCCGTGAGAGACTTAAGACCATAAGACTATTATCCTCTGGATTCTAGACTAAAAATCTTTATTTTACTCTGTCGTTATATTTTTAATATCTTGTCATAATCATGGCGTTTCTCATCTACGTTACACTTTTGACAACAGCCGTCATCACTCAGGTAAGACGTTTCTTTACATTTTAATCAAAGCAGATTTGAATGTGTGATGACTGTTTTATGAGTTCAATTGAATGTGAATTGGAATACTGAGGATTTGACTCCTGCGGTTTATAGCACTTTTAACGGCCGCCAAGGGACTATTTTTGGAGATTAGCTTTGGCTATAAACACATGTACAGTACATCGGACTTTGTGAATCCAGTTATCTGTACTTCTGTAAAATAAACTGAAGTGTTGAGCTCACGTACTGTATGTGAATCAAAAGTTTGCTGCCAGGCTATGATTATTCTGATGTACAATCAGTGGATAAGTGAGCTCTGACTAGCCCTAAATTACAGTTGTCCTGTGTAAAATTGCAAGTCATTTACAGACTGTAATGTAGTGGTAAATAATACTAAGACTTCCAGTTGGTGGTCATCACAAACAAACACCAACTTAAACAAAACTCAATTCTATTTTTATAATTCGTGATTTTCCCTTAAAACTCATTCTCTTCATAAAGTCTCCATCCCAGAGATGTTATGTACTAATATATAGGATATATGCAATGAATATTATAAAGGTTTCTGTTACCCTAAAAAAGTGAGTAAACCTCATTTTGACAAATAAAAAAGGATATGTTGACTTTAACTGAAGTCATCCTCCACTGTATCCCTGCTTACAGTAACAGGAATATGACACATTCTTTTTAAAGTTCACTCTCCTCACTAACAGTTAGGCGGTCTAGCATCTGTATTGGTGTTTTTGCAGCACGCTGGTGCATGTTGAGTATGATTGGCTTGTTGATTCCCTCCTATTAACTGGAACATGTTGGCTCTGGTGCCGGGCTATGACTCAAATCACGAGTCGGCAGGGGACTGGGTACAAAACCTATGCTGTCTAGACACTTAGGGATGACTGGCCAGCAAAGACTTGACTTACTGTAGAACAACAGAACTCAAGATGAGTCACCTATGGGACCCTAGGAGATAATAACCAATCAGAAATACAGACTGCCCCTTCTGCTTTGCTGGAGCAAAACCCAAGCTGGCACTGAACACCTCTGAGATATTTATACAGTGGTTGTCATACTAGTATTGTGCTTTTCAACGTTCCCTGTGCCAGTCAAGTCCTCTGTCTGTGTTGCAGCACACCCTGCGGCCAGAGAGACCTTCCTCATAATACTAGAGTTTAGATTTTCTCGGTACAAAAAACTTGGACACATATTGTCTCCAATTTCCTTTCCCATTGTCTCACACATACAGAAAGTGTTCAGTGACCCAGACACTGAGACAACCCACTAGATAATTGATCCTAAATGACAAAAATACAGTAAATTATGTTATTTTTGTCAGTTCTGGGTCCTGACTTCTCCCTCTCTGCTCCCTCCCTCATTCCTGCAGGTGACCGCTGGTTGCCCAGCAGTGTGTGAGTGCCCTGCAGAGCCCCCTGTTTGCCCGCCAGGGGTGAGTGCTGTGCCAGATGGGTGTGGATGCTGCAAGGTGTGCGCTGCACAGCTGAACCAAGACTGCAGCCCCATGATGCCCTGCGACCACCACAAGGGCCTGGAGTGTAATTATGGCAATGATGTGACCATGGCCTGGGGCATCTGTCGAGGTGAGGAAGAAGGGAATGTACTGTGTCCGGAGGAATTCCCCAGCATCCACATTCTTTAAAGTAAAGATTAATGAGTGGAAAAAAGACTCCACTACCCCCCCCTTGTTTATGTAAACCCAATAACTCACAGGAATGTAGACTATTAACATGAGTAGGATGTAAGTCACATGTGCACAGTGAAGTATCCTATATTTGAAATTAATGCGATGAATCCAAAGTCTGTGACACATGGGAAAAATATGACGCAGTGTAGATGGGAAAAGTTGCCAATGATTATAATACTATTTCATTTTTATTACTCTATGGAAAGGGATATTGGTTTAGTGTCTTTTCCATAACCCCAAAACTCTTGAAGCCCATAATGCACCATCAAAAGTTGGCTGAAGCGCATTTTCCCTTCAATGCAAAGAACCAACCATGTGATCAAAGTGTAACTCCAGCGTGTAGCACATTGTAACCCCGCACGTCCAGCAGGGGGTGGGATGGGGTGAAGGGTATTTTTTAATATGTAGTAGATGCCGTATGACAGTAAGTAGGGGGTCACAGAAATAAAAATAGACCTTCCATTTCTACCATGCCAGGACTGTCCCACAAACTATGAATAGCAGGTTCTTCCATGCCATGGTGACAAGGAGTCTGTCTCCCAATGGCTCGTGATTTCCAGCGACCTTTCTCTGCCCTGCTACCTTCAGTACCTTTGCATGAGTCCTCCATGTGGTTTTGTGTGCTGTTTGGGTGTTAGATTATTGTGCATGTTGTGCTCAAGTCAGGGACAACATTGCACAAGAGGGTTCATCTTAGCCGTTGAAATGAGAGAACGTGGCAAATGCCTTTCAGGCATACCTAGGATTGCAAGAGGAGGCTCTGTCGTGGGTCCCTTTAGACTTCAAAACATGTTCTTGTCTGGAGAAACTGACAAACATGTGCTGGAGTCACTGCGGCCATCTTTGACATAACCCATGGATGGTGCCCAAACAAATGAACCGTGGTGGAAGCTCCACCCATGAAGCCAGGGCCATCGAGCTTGAAGGCAGATGTCTTGATGAGTTTTGGATTTAAAACCAAGATGGTAAAGAAGACATGGAGTTGTATGTACGCTGCGAAATTGGTATTGTAACAGGAATATTGAATTGAAAACTGAATCAATGTGGAATCAAATCAAAATCGATATTGAATAAAATTGGGACCTTGTGAATCGGAGTTCAATCGAAATGGGAAATCAGTGCAAATATGCAGCTCTAATATTAACCACCTGTATTTTACCACCTTATTTTGAACTCACATAACAATTTGTTTCTGTCTTTCCAGCAAAATTGGAGGGACGCACATGCGAGTACAACGGCAGGATCTACCAGAACGGCGAGAGCTTCCGTGCCGGCTGCAAACACCAGTGCACCTGCATTGACGGCGCCGTCGGCTGCGCTCCTCTCTGTGACAACCGACTGCCAGCAGCCTCACCCTCTTGCCCTTATCCACGGCTGGTCAGGGTGCCAGGACAGTGCTGCTTTAGCGTGGACTGCCATAAGGGCATCTGGCGCCTGCCACCTAAACATCAGGTTGGTTTTTATCCCCTACTGTCACAGGTAACGCCCTGCAGCTATTTTGGGTTAATGAGCATCATAAACGCACATAATTGACAGTAAAAGCCATTTTATAGTATTTGGTCCGGAGCTTGTGTGGCAATACCAAATGGTGATGGTAAAATCACAAGTATCCCATATGTATCGTAAATCAAACAAAGGGATTTATGTGTTTTGTGATATCTTCTTGGTGGGGAACAAAGCTAGTTGGGGTGAAAAATTTCAGGAAGATCTTAAAATACATCCAGTCGTTTAAGTTTTATTCATTCAGATTGGTCAAAAACAGTTTTTCTCCCATAACATCCCATATCAGAGGATTTAAATACTGAAGGTAAGTGCAGATGCTGTCCAGTCTCTCACTGCTACAAAGGACATGACTGTAAAGAGAAGGAAGGCAGACTCCTCATTTAGGCCAGTGTTCAAATTTTCTGTTTCTGTTTTTTCCAACCAAAAATATCATAGCTTTCCTGAATCCTGACAACAAAACACATCATCATCTTGTCCTCTAAACAAATGTGTGACAACTGAACTCCACTCTCTTTAATCGTGACACACACAGTAGTTTGTTTCCTGACCATGTGAAAAGGATTACAGCAGTTGTGTGAAAATTTGCAGTTCTGCTGTTAAGATTCATAGTTGAAGTTACATTTTTACACTAACAGAACTTTTACTTGCTTATATGAACCGGACACCGCTCAGTAAACAACCACCATGACTCAGGTGCTGTAAACCACAAACGAGTGAAGTGTCTCACTTGACTGACTGACCTGGATTTGCCTCTTGATAAGTGTAGCGTTACAATGATAAGGCTGCTGGGAAAAAAACAACAATGGGCAGACATGACAGCTCAGCACATATTGTCTATATTGTCACAGACAAAAAGCGATATCTCGTCTTATCTTTCATCACAGGTGCCTCCGCCACAGAAACACCAGCTCAGACCTCACCCTGTCCCACACCAGCCTGGGAATGACCTGGTGCTGGGTAACGAGTTGGTAGAGAGCAAGCCCAACGGCTGGGAGAACGAACATGGCTATAAACACCTGCCAGGTGAGAGAGAGAGAGGAGGTGTTATTACTCACCATTAATATTTCCCTCACATTTTTCTCAGGGTGGCCAATAGACCTTTGTCACATGAAATAGTAGGTAAACACAGATGTTGCTAATCACCCTAATTAAGGGTCTGTACCTAGAACAGAGTGTCAATTAATGTCATTGGTAACACCTGTGTTACCAATGCACCATGTGTAAGTTTTTATAATAACTTATCTTTGTCCGGTAATATTAATATTGCAGGACAAAATGATACAACAATGGTCAAAACAAATTATGTCCTTATTGATGAAAGGACCTGTAACGGTATCTGTTAATATATGCAAGTTCACATTATATGATCAAATTGATGTTCATTTTGAAATACTATTTACTCTTTTATTTGAGATGTTATTTTATGAGACATTTTAGTCAGCATTTGCTTTTTACCATTAATTTAGACAACAGAATTGTGCCCCGAAGTAACCTTGTGTAATTCTACTGAAAGACTGTAAACTGTATGATTGAATTATTGCCCTGTCCTACACCCTCCTTCCCTTTCTCTGGCTCTCTTCAGTGTGGAACGACCTGAAGGAGAGATGTGTGGTCCAGACCACTGACTGGTCCCAGTGCTCCCGCAGCTGTGGGATGGGCGTCTCTTCCCGCATCACCAACAAAAACCCTCAGTGCAAGCTGGAGAGAGAAACAAGGATATGTACCGTGCGACCATGCCATGGACTGACCATCCCAGCCAAGGTACACTGGAGCGCTTGAATTGAATGAAAGAGGGATTGAGAGAAAGAGAGTTGTGTGCAGTGAATGTTCATGTGTGTTAGAGGCTCAGGACATCATAACAGTTTTTTAAGATCATAGGTCAGTCATCCACATTTTATTGCCATAATAATTTCTTATCAAAACAGCTCAGTTTATCACCCACACAGCAAAACCTAAGCCTCTGATGATAATGTTATCAATAAGCATTGGTATCACCTGTTATCTAGGAATGTCTATGTATGGAGAGAGAGACAATATACCTGCCCATATTTCCATGTTTCCCCTTGTCAACCAGAGACTGAAAACATCAAATCTGTCCCGCAGAGACTTTAAAATGAGATGTTCCTGTGCTGAGTTTATACCAAGCCAAAGAACAGAGATTATCTTAGCAGTAAGATACTTTCGGGAAGCCAGGCTCTACATCCAGTGGGAACTGGGCAGTGCTGATTTACTCAGTGGTGTTTTGGTGGCAGGCAGGCGCCTTTTTAAATATAGTCCCCCACCCCCGGCATTCCTGCCAAGCAACTGTCCATAGCCAGGCCCTGTCTGTGTACTCAGAGCCCAGCGAAGTGGTGTGTCTATATTAATCCTCGATGTTGGACACACACTGGCAGCTCTCTCTCTGCTCTACTGAGTTAAAAGCTTAGGTGCCAAGAATGATCATAGGTGTAAATGTGTTGTTATTTAACGGGAAAGTACACTCAAATGTTAGATAAATATTTAAACTCCAAATTAATCACTCAAATCTCAAAATAATCCCTCTCTCCAAGTCTCTGCCCTGGCGTAACGAGTTGAAGTCTGCTCCTCTTAATGTGAAACTAATGAGTTTCAGTGCAAAGCCGCTTAAATCTGCTGTTATGTAAAGGGACAGCACACATAAAAGTCAAAGCTTATTAAACTTTTTTCTTTACCCTGAAAATCAGCAAATGACTTGTTTTGGCGAGCTTGATTGTTGTGGCCAAGTCTGTGTGGAGAAGTGTAAAACTCATCACTGTGACACTCATCCCTTTGCTTTTATCGTTCAACCGCAGAAAGGGAAGAAGTGTTCCCCAACTCACAAAGCCCCAGAGCCCCTCCGCCTGTCCTACGGCGAATGCCTGAGCGTCCGCCTCTACCGGCCCAACTACTGTGGTGTGTGCACAGACGGCCGCTGCTGCTCGCCACGCCGCACGCGCACCATACCTGTGACCTTTGTCTGCCCAGATGGCGAACGCTTCCAGAGGTCAGCCATGTTCATCCAGTCATGTAAATGCAGGGACGACTGCAGCCATCTCAATGAAGCGGCCCTCCCTCCGCAGCACTGGATGTATGGAGACACGCACAAATTCACTGACTAGTATGGGAGAGTTTTTTTTCTTGGTTGTTGTGTTTTTGAGGAAGACATAATGATTCAGCTTTCTTGAGGAAAGAAGACATTTCAAGACAAGGGGCCTTTACGCACATCTGGCTCCAAGCGGGTGAAGACTGTGAGCAAGACTACCAGGCAGAAAAAGCCTGCCTGGCTGTTTGTTCACTATCATATAGGCAACCTACATTGTAATACATGACTGGAGTGGATTGTAAAGTACACTAGTCTACTCCTGTTCAAACTAACGAGGGGCCCAAAATAGAGCCCTGGAGCACACCTGGACTTACAACACTTGGGACCGTAACTGGTTCAGGTGTGAAGGGAGATTTGAAGGCCCTCAGATCAGCCTGAGGGAAACGACAAGAGCAACGGGCACTTTGTTCAGCACTGAGGCTTACGAACTACTATTTTGACGGCGGTGCACAAGGATGTGAGCAACTCCCCTGCATCACTAGCCTTTGGTGTCATCATGTTAATGACTCCACATCCTGCAATGCACTGAGAACAGTCAGTAAAAATGACTCACCATGCAGAACAGCTTTTGCAACATTATGTGGACTACTCCAAATGGAGCATGAGGACAATAGACAAGAAAGGACTATTTATTTCTTTTTTTATTTAGAGAAACATATATAATATCCGTGCAGCATGCTATGTTGCAAGCACAGCATGCACCAGTGGTGGAGCTGTTTCCAGCATGCTGAGATGACAAGCCATCCCAAAGTAGATTTATGGATGGTAATGAATGACAGCCTGATTCCTTTTAGCTCACAGATTGTTAAATGATTAAGGAGCGCTATCTGGAACCGAGACAAGCGTTCAGCATAGACTGAACCAATGCCAACTTTTTCTAAAGACATCTGATTTCTTGTTTGTGCATCAAATGCAGTTTAGTAAATGTCTTACACAAATCTATATTTCTTGTGAGAATTCAAAAATTGTTGAATACTGTATTATACTATTGTATAAATAAATTTTCTTTATTTTGATGCCATGTTTGTGTTGTCATTAATTTGTAAATTACACACCCTCATGGATTAATACTCTAGAGGTTTATAACTATCACAAGTTAAGGGTCGTCAATCCATGTGATACAACTGGCCACTCTGCTCAGATTTCGTGTGAGGTTTTATTATAACTCAACTTGTACAGTTTCAAATTATCTCACTTGGCAGTCAATACATAGAAGCTGACTGTGGGTAAAATAGCCACATACTATAGATCTTCAACTTCAATGATAACAGTGCCCTCTGCTTGTGAGGATGTTGATCTACATTCAAAGTGGACATTATATATGTATAAAAACACTGTATTATGTCACACCTTATTGATAGTAAAAGGTTAAAAAAAAAAACAGATAAAATTAAAGACAACACAGTGAAATAGCATGGTATAAAAAGTTTATTTCATTAACCAAAAAAATACAACCATGGTTTTAACAAGGAAAAACATTAAAATAAGCACCCCTTCAGGACATGATAAAATTAAAAAAAAAAAGTTTTAACCACTATGAACTTCCAAAGGGACCCCACCTCCCCCCACAAAAATACACCAGAGGCCACACACAATCTTCAGTGGAAAAGGGACTTCAGACTCATCTGGACTGCTCGACTGCAAGAGAAAAGAGAGGGAGGTTATTTCCAGCTTTCTGTGACACGTCGAATATTATTAGAGGTGGGATTACACTCCCTTTGCAAAAACGTTTTTCAAGCCCAAGAGCAATAATGAGGCAATTTTAAGTTATATAACTTTATTTTCACAGGTTCTACCATAAAAAGGGACGGAAATTTGCCGACCTCTGCAAATTCTCTAAATAGGTAATCATCGACTATCCTCAAGGTATGGAGGGAAAATAAAGATGTGATAACCATCATATGTTAATTATCAAATGGGACATCACAGATCAATGAGTTCATAATACAGTAATGTCCTGTGTGCCTGTGTCCAATATGCAAATTACAGATAACTGGATGACTAACCACAGATTAAGTGATTACTCATCCAGTAGAGTCATAGCTGAAAATTAACATCATCTGGCCGACCGCAGGTCAGCCCCAGTTAGTCACAAAACAACAAAAGAACTTACTGTAGGTGGAGATATCGATCTCCTCTGGCAGCTCTGCTACGTTAACCTCGAAGCGGTCCTGAACGTCATTCAGGGTCTTGGCATCGGTCTCGTCTGACACAAAAGTGATGGCCAGGCCTTTGGTCCCGAACCTGCCTGCACGGGCCACCTGAAGTACAGAGGAGCAGGTTAGTGCTCAGAAAAACAAAATGAGAGCCACTCCGGTGGTTCACCGTACAAAGCGTGTACCACATATTATTACCACAGCAGTGCAGGTCGGAATCGAACCCGTGTCTTTGCTGCATGTCATTCCCTCTCTCTCCTGTCTATCTACACTATCGCTGTCCAATAAAACAGATATGCCAAAAAAAGCCTCCGCTGCAGTCAAACCAGGCGTGTCACCAATATACCAGAAAATGCAGGAAAGCATATCTTCATTACAAATCAATGGAAGTTGCATGTTCAAATAAACTGGAATCCAGAAAACCCTGAGAGAGAGTATTTCACATAATAATAAAAAAAATTATAAAATAAAAAAACGAATAAATGAATAAAATGGAGCAATTCAAATTGAATCTAATATCATATGATGACAACTGTTATAATTAATGGATTCGATTTGCTTAGCCCCGCCCCTTTTCAGCAACATTGCCGTCATAGGATGTCCCTATGGTCAGTGCCGCCGTGACCAATGACCAACCTCCCCACCAGAAGACGCCTATTCCTGATGTACCCTAAGTAAAATAAACAACATTAAAACTGGACTGACTCTGTGGAGGTATGTGTCAGAGTCCTCTGGCATGTCGTAGTTGAAGACAATGTTGACCCGCTCGATGTCCATGCCTCGGCCAAACAGGTTGGTGGCCACCAGGATACGCCGCTGGAAGTCTTTGAACTGCTGGTACCGGGATAGCCTGGAGGGAGCAAGAACAGGAGCAACTTCAGCAACAGGAATAAACAGGTGACAATATCCCAGTGTGAGGCAGACTGTTTGGACAATCACAACTACTAGCTTGTTAGACACAGCAGACATCTACGCCTGATTTCCATCAACAATAGGAAGTCTTTTGTACAATTTCAGGCAGAAAATAAATAAATAGATGAATAAAATATCCACAATTGCACAGTGAGATGCCGGTCCAAAATACAGCTATAATATTCAAATAAATTCTTGGATAAAAAGGCGAATTGGAAACAGTGCAACATGAATATCTTCTTCAGCAGCACCCACCTCTCCTCCTGTGCCATCCCCCTGTGGATGGCGATGGCGGGGAAGTTCTGCTCCACCAGCAGCTGGGACAGAGCCACGCAGCGCTGCACCGACTTCACGAAGATCACCACCTAACAGGGGCCAAGACAGACCACTAAGTCTTGTACATTTGCAGTAGAATGGCAAAAGCACTGGCTTGACATGAGGTTAAACAAATGTAACTATCTCCCTCTAGAGGACAAGAAACAAAAGTTCAACCAGGAGTTTTGACTCTCGCAGCCTTCAGAAACGAAGTGAAGCCTATTTGCATGCAGAATGGTGACGCTATATTTATACCTAACACTGAATTAATTTTCTTTTCCTGTTTTAGCATATTTTACTGATAAATTACTGTAAGCAGAGCAGACGGTGCAAATTACAGTTCTTTCACAATTACAAATTCTGTGTCTCACAGCTTGATAATGAATTTGTTTTGAAAAACTAAATACAGAATTGCACTCAAAATCCCCAAAAATGAGTGTCAAGTATACCTGATTGAATTCGAGCACATCGAGTAGGTCGAAGAGCTTGCGGTTCTTCTCGCTGTCTTTCAGCTTGCAGTAATACTGCTGCAGGCCGTGGAGCGTCAGCTTGGTCTCGTCATCCACAAACACCTCCATGGGCTGCACAGTTAGAGAGACGCCCAACATTATTCATACACTCATATCAGAGACTCAGCACAGAAATTATCTCTGCGGACTACAGCAGGAGATGTGATCAGTGGTTGGCCTGTAAAAGTAGGGGGCAAAACAAAACAAATCTCTTTCACATGGTAAGAATAGAATAACATGCAAGTCACAAAGTGGTATCACATGTTTCTTATGGTTAAAATCTAACTGACCTCTGCATGTGACAACTTGATTATAATGACTCCTATAAATTTCGCTGAACTTGATAGTTTTGACAGTTGTGCCGGTGGCTTTGTGGAGCATGTTCCCCGGGACAGAAGCAGAGCCAGGACGAGAGAGACTGTCCTGACCGGCCAAATCTGCCTGAGGGTCACTTTGTCCCCCTAATATGGCCACTTATGACACTGACAGCCACAAGTGGGCAAAGCTGAGAGGGACGTGGCTACAGGCACTGAGGGCCTTATTATGTCCCTGTGGACTTTATAACAGCAAGAACACCCAAGAGAATTTTCTTTACTGCAATTACTGATGCAACAGTAACATAAAAGGTATAAAGGTATAAAGGCCAGAGTGCCATCACCACCACCTCAGTTAAGAATATTATGTGGCTTTTAAACCATCGTTATCAATACGTGTCTACTAACCTAAAAACAATTTTTCAAAGTCATGTGCATACATATGAAACAGGAGGAATCCATAAAAGATAACCAGCTACCTTTCTGTTTCCTTTCAGAGTTGACATGGCATCTGATTAGGCACAGCTATGACTAATTTTATGGGTTACTGTACTGTTGGTGTCTTGCAAGTAGCACAGACTGGATCAAACTCCTTGATGTATCAGGAGTAATTACACAATAAAACCATTTCTTCCAAAGGAAAAACTACATATCTGACCAAACTATAAGTTCAGATTTTTATACAGAATCTCAGCTTGGTGCCTTCTTCTTCTCTTCTAAGTAAAGAGACCACTCAAACTCAACTAAACAATATCATGTTGTTTACATATATGTCTACAGATGTATGCACTGTGGGGTTTAGCTAAATCGTCAGTGAGCAGTGAGACTGCCTGATAACTCACGTCCTGCATGAACTTGCGGCAGACGGGGCGGATCTCCTTGCTTAGTGTGGCACTGAACATCATACACTGCTTCTCATGAGGGGTCAGCCTGAAGATGTCCTGCACGTCACGCCTCATGTCTGTGGAAGAAGGGAAGAGAAAGAGGGGCCTACAATTTACAAAATGCATCTCCTTCTGGCAAAAAAATAAAAACTTTCCCCTTTATCCTGCTTATTATCTCTTAATAGAGTACTGCCCATGTCAATATTGTATTTAGAAGTGAGAATAAACCTGTTTAACTTGTATGATCTGTAAGCATATTACTTTGGTGTGCTCATCTATTTATTAATTTTCCATAAGCAGATTGTAACATGCGTTTTGAATTTATACAGATATATTCATCCCAGAGGCAACCTATTCCCACAACCAAATGCTCATTGGCAGCACTTCTTAATTTTAATAATATTTCAGCTTTAATAAAGTGTTATGGAAAAAGACGGAAAGATAAGAGGCAGTGAAAGCAGATGACCTGCAAGAACGGTCTTGAGTGAGATTTGTTCTCACAAAGGCAAGATGCCTTTCACGAACACTAAACCACAGTCTTTGTTCAAAGCTCCCCGTGTTTTAACACACTTCTGTAAAAACACAACGTCCCCCTCACTCACCCAACTGTTCCAGCATCTTATCACACTCATCAAGGACAAAGTGTTTGACGTTCTTCAGGTTGAGGGTCTTGTTGCGGATGAGGGCGAGGATTCGACCTGGCGTTCCTACGACAATGTGGGGGCAGTTCTTCTTCAGGACATCCTCGTCCTTCTTGATGGCCAGGCCGCCAAAGAACACAGCCGCCTTGACGGTGGGCATGTACTTGGAGAAGCGCTCATACTCTTTGCTGATCTGGAAGGCCAGCTCTCGTGTGTGGCACATCACAAGGACTGATACCTGGAATGCACAAGATGAAGAATTCACTCGCAAATGCCGTTACGATGAAGTGTGTCTTCTGCATTTATAATCCCAACTTAATACTTTTTACTGTCCCTTGATGTTGTGCTGTTTCATGCTAAATAAGAGCCACTTGAATGAAATGTAGCAGCAGCGGCGCTAGAGGTTAGTGGTACTTAAGACACAGTAGAAGCATCCAATTAGTTATGTTACAAAAGTGACAATGAAGCTTGATCCAGGATGGTGACCAGATCTGAGAACTAGACTTTCCAACACAGACTAATACAACCCCAGAAGAAACAGGGTTTACATAAATCAAACAATGAGAAAGAAGGCATTAAGACCAACTCACCTGACCATCCACAGGTTCTATTTGCTGCAGGGTGGCCAGTACGAACACTGCCGTTTTTCCCATACCAGACTTGGCCTGGCACAAGATGTCCATGCCCAAAATGGCTTGGGGGATACACTCATGCTGAACTGAAATAAAAAAATGATGATAAATGAGCATCAAATTCAAGGACACATGGTGGTTAAATTACCCTGTTAGGATGTAATAAAGACAACATCATGAGAGAAAGGCAGAGAATATGGGATAGGACTTAATTAATTACCTATATCTCAGGACAAAATATGAGAAAAACTAATTCTCATCCATATTACATTCACACTGGGCAGATGCATTAGATTCAGATTCAGATAACTTTATTGATCCCCACAGGAAAATCTACACAATTACAGATGATCTCAGCATAAGTTTGTATGTTTGGCATGTTTTTCAAACATTACCTATATGCAAGAGTTTGTTGTGCACCTAAAAATACTCAAAATTAGTTCCCTGGTCTAACTTCAACAACATTTACCTTCTGAGGGATGCTCAAAACCACAGTCAACAATGGCACGGAGCAGCTCTGGTTTGAGCAAGAAGTCTCTGAAGCCAGAGCTGTGGATGGACACATAGGATCCCTTCACCTCCTTCTTGCCTGCTGGGGCTGCACTCTCAGGAGCTCCCTGTGGCTCTTCATCCTCTTCATAGTCCAGCAGCTCATTATCCACATCATTCTCAGCCATTCTGTCTGCCTGCAAATTTAAATTGGAGCATTAGTATCACGAAACAGGTTTTCATGAATTGTACACACAGTTTAAGGCCTATTTCTGGTACATGCATATACAATAAAAGCACCAATATATTTTATTGACTGTTATTAGTTGGGTTTCATGGAGGATAGTATTTAACTCAACTTGGGACCAAAAATAATTCGATTTACAGCGCCTGTTTTAAAGCCTTGAAACAATAAAAAAGTCAGTAGCAAAACAATTAATGAATCCTAGCTGGGAGGCCGGGTTATAATTATTTCTCATATTAAACAAGTAAGGGGATTACTCGTTTACTGTTAATGAATTATGCTATGCTGTTGGATTCAATTTTGCCTAAATTCTCAGGGGTGAATGAACCCTACCGTGGGCAAAACGATCAGCTGACTGTAACAGTTGAAAGATCTTAAGATTAAATTGAGAAAGTAAAGGTCCGGGGG
>OMLF01056648.1:5886-22014 GCA_900302615.1 Holocentrus rufus | reverse complement strand
TGTGTACTGAGATCAAATATGTACTGACTTCTGTATATGTGTGTTTAGATCTGTAAATATGTAGCCTATTGAGATCTGTAAGTGTATTGTTGGATTTGTAAATGTATAATTACATTTGCTAATGTGTACAGAAATTTATAACTTTGTACAAGAAACTTTTTGGATGGCGGGTCTTGAGGATTTGTAACGTCCCCTTTTGAAGAGCTAGCCTGGCAAGTGAAGACATTGTCGCCCCCTCCTGGCAGGATGTAGCTGTACAGCTGCACACCTGCCCACCAGAAGGGGGCGCCAATAGCATCTCCAACTGGGTGACATTAGCTCACTGACCAAAACGAATGTCAAGAAAATTAAATACAGCTCCCAAAAAATGATGCATATTAAGTGTGACGTACATTATTATTGACCATGAGACTGATAGCAACGTGACCTCCCAAATGTGACCAATCGTTCGTTTTAAGCAGGATGGTAGATATTGTCAGAGTCAACTAATTTTATGATCAACACATGGCTCTGTATTTATAATGAATCATACACAACTGTACGGGTGAAGTTTCAGTAATAGTTCACTCAGATCAGTTGTCTTATTATTCAACACATTAAAATCAAAATCACAGCGTTTTGAGTTTCTCAGTCGCCAGTCCACCGAGGAGGTGGAGCCCCCTTCTGGTAGGGTGTAGTAGCGCAGCTCCACAGATCCACAAACATTACAGATGCAGGAAAAACAAAGCTCACAAATAGGTTGACGCTACTTGCAAACACATGGGATTTTTAAAACTGAATTAAATGAGGTGTGAGCCATTCATTACATATTTCCAAGTACGGAAACAAATTTCTGTACACGTTTCAACCACACATTTACCAATCTCAGTACATATTTTCACATCTAATGGTAAGTATTTGCAATGCAAAAGTCCTGCAGCACTTTATTATTTTATTGATATGGAGATAAGATCATAATCTTATAAGATTTTGATCTTATTTCAATATCAGTCCGTCGAATATAATGAACCTGATTTAGACTCTGGAAGACCAGTGTGCTGTTGGTGGCACTGAAGCATAGACTGTACATAAAAATAAACTTTATATACAGTCTATGTACTGAAGTCACAGTAACAGAAGGATGATAATCTTGTTTTGTTGGATATGATAATCCAACATTGTTTTTCAGATTTAATTGACTGAATTAGCGAAAACATACTACAACATAATATGCTAATTAAAATCGCCACGATGTTCTGATGATTAAATATGCGAAAACAGTCGCTTGATTTCATGGTTGAAACCAGCTACGAGCGTCTAAACTAAATTAACACGGGGTGTTCACTTGCACAGCCCAAGATTCGGGGGTGGCGCTAAACCATGCGACAAACTCCTAAAACCACCGAAGAAAACTTAAAAACACCGAAGAAGACCTGCACAGGAAATGGCGTTTGTTGTCCTTCTGTTTTGAACAGAAGTTGTTCTGTTTTGGACGGTTTTGCAGCGTCGGACAAATGCAGAAATGTAGGCGATAATTACAATCTATCACGTTTCAGTTATTTGCACATTATATGGCGTGTCTATGTTTACATGAGGAGGATGACAGCTGTAGATAGATAACGTAGCTGCCCATTTTCCTGCGCTTTGATCCAGTCTAGTAGCCAGCTAACGCTAGGTAGCTAGCTGCCCAGCTAACTATTGCTAGCTAGTTAAAGTTAGCTTTCGACATGACAAGTCAGAACATGGAGTCAGAAATTTTGGGATCCACCTGCGCAGGTTGGTTATTTGCCAAACCAAATAAATCTGGTAACATATTTCAGGAAATGCTGAGCCATAGGTTAGGTGCGGCAAAATTAAGTGATACGACCGTTTCTGCGCAAGCTACGTTAGCTTTTGGGCTGTCTCAAGCTAATATAACATCATATTACAAGGCTAGCGTTAAGATACGTTTGCCTGGACGAGTCACAACATTAAAAAAATCATTTTTTGTACTTTATTGCTTTATGGGTTTGGCTGAAGCACACTCAGAAAGATGGCAAGAGGTTCTCTGGGTATGAGGAACGTTTTTGCCGTTGAACACACATCCACAGTTTGATAAAGGCTGCATTCAAAACCAATCACTGTTCCCAGTTTGTAACCTAACGTACACAATTTACAGCCCACATAAGCAAAATGAGAGTCAGAAAGGAGAGCATAAGCAGTTGTAGGACAAATGGGATGGATGTGACTTTTTTCCACCCTCACTGTGTAAGTGTTCTTCTGTTTTAGGTTCCCTGCTTCCTGTTTCGTCGCTGCGCCTCTTGGTCCCACCTATACAGCTGATGACAGCATCCATGTTGCACGTGGTAAAGCAACAAGATGTCATGAACTACTGGAAAGTGGCTGACTTTGTCTCCTTGGTGATGGAGATGGTCCCAGAGTTGCTAACACACAACCACGGTACTCAGCTCAATCTGGGATTAAGAGCCAGGGTGAGTGCCAGTGGAGGACACATGTCATGTCCTGGTGCTTTGATAGTTCATTCACGTCTCTGCTGATTTATGACCAATTTTATATTTTAAAGACTAAATTCAAGGTTGTGCATCTCTGAGAGGAAATTGGGTTGAAGGATCAATGACCAGGATGTGGGTGGAATACAGTAAATAAAGAATTTTGAACATTAAAAATGAAAATTAAATAGCTGAAGCAATTCTGGGAAGCAACAAACAGCGTAACACAACATTAATAGTCAAAACATACAAACACTGTAATTATCCTGTACAGTTTTCTAACCAGTTAACATTTCTACAGACACAGTAATCACAATGAACGCTGTGAACATTATTGTGAAATGTTTGATTTAATTTCTTTCCTCTTCCAGTATATCGTCGAGTTGTGCCGTAGTGAACTGGCAGAACCTGAGTCTGTCTTATCTCTCCTGGACAAGATTAAATCATTTAGCGACACCCTGGAAGATGTAAGTATATGTTTTGATACACATTCTGACAGGTGTCACATCATAAATGCAATGTGTTTTATTATATTTTACATGAAGGATTTAGACATGCCAGAGAGACTTGCAATGATGTATAGATAAAATGTGACCATCCATACTTTTCCAGACCTGTGTAGGAAGTTACCCTGTGCTAGTAAATGAAATAAGGCCAATCATTTTGAAAATATAAGGAAGCTATAATGTTTATACCTGTATTGCAGATAAAAGATCTACATGTGGAGGCTAATTTTCTTGAGCTGATCCAGACGCTGCTAAAGGACCCTGAAGAGAGAGAAAACTTTTTTTTGGTGAGGCAGCATCGCTGAGTGCATCCCTTTTTCTGTAGAGCACAAATAAATACCACTTAGATCTACTGGACACATCAGCATTTTCACCTGTTTAAGATACAGATTTTGTGCAGTTACCCCATTCATTTGGTCCTGGAATCTAGCCTTTGGTACAAATTGCTTGGCAACAAGAAATATGTAAAAACTAAAAAGTCAAAGACTGCTTATGTATTTCCATTTATATTTTTAAAATCACAGCTATGGTGAAATCCATATTGTTTCCACATGCCACTGTTTGTAGTCATTGTGCATGTTCACTGCACTCTAGATGTAAATTGGTGTGTGTCAGTAGGTTTACTGCTCCAGAATTTCTTCTTTCTTGAATCTTTTCCTTAGGCATAATATTGATGCGATTCTGAACATGTTGTCCTGTTTCCTCAACATCTGTTTTTATCTTTCAAAGGATGTTTTCCCTATCGAGTACGGACCACAGTATGACAGTGATTTGCAGACTCTGTTTTGGGAGTTTGTCTGCCGGTTCACACAGCTGCTGCCAGTTCCTGATCTCGAGCAGGTGAGTGATGTCTTTACTTACACAGACACTAAAATGTCAGTCTGTAAGCTTTTTTTCTCCCCAGCTCTCATCACTGTGGTGTTTTTGCACCGCACTTCTCAGAGATCACCTGTCAATCAAACACTGTGAGCGGGACTGTGACATCTTTCTCCTTGGATTTTCTGTTGATGGACTTTGAATTTCTGTACTGGGTATATTGTATCTCCTGACTAATATCTTGTATTAAATTTTTAAGTGTATGTCGCTTTGGATAGCAGCGTCTGCTAAATGGCAATTTGTAAATAGCAAATTGTATAGGTGGATTCACAATTGTGTAAATTGAAGCATTCATCGATTGCAAAATGGAAACTTTTTGAAAATAATGCATTGCAAATGTCATTGCAAGCAGAACAGGTATTTGTTTACCTGTGATGTGTTTCAGTGAAAAGCAGTTTAATTTGCAAATCTGGAGTCTCGGTATCCTTTTTGAAAATTCATCACTTCTATCACATTTTTAGTTAGTTGTGTGCATTGTCATGCATCTCCCACAGACTCTTTCATGGCTTGGACCTGCTTGCTCAGTTTTGGAGGATTGTGTGCATTCAGTCAGTGAACCCACAAGCCTGAAGAACTTGCTTCAGCACCACAAACACCTCGGGCATTTGGAGCAACATGGTGAGCTCCTTACAAAAACCGCTTTCTCTGTATTTCATGGTAATTGCTGGAAGTCTGTGATACATCTTCATGTCTTTAATTCTTGCGTTTTTTATATGCAGTTCCCCCCTCTGCTATGGGCGACAGCATCCTGTCCACTCTCTCCGCGGTTCCCCCCAGCAGGATGCAAAAAACCACAGAGCAAGCCAATGGAGACAGCCAATCAGATGCACTGCAAGGCCTTGGCGATGACCTGCACACTGTGTCATTTGTGGACGACGTAGCGGTGGAAATCATCACGGTGACGGATTACGCGGAGGTTGAACTGGGTACTAGTGCGAACGTAGAGGTGGTGATGGGAGAAAGCTGCTTTGAGGGGACCGACATCACTGTTGTGGCTGAAGATCAGATGGTTCTGCTTCCTGAGGAACCCGCAGGAGAGATGACAGGAGAAGCGATTGGTGAAGCCGGGGACGAAACGATACAAGAACAACCCGAGAGTGGTCTGACGAACCCGATCCACCCAGAAGGAGCTGGGCAAGACCCGGCATCGTCGCAGCACAAAGCCTCCTCCGGACCTCACGTCTGTGTTGCCTGCAAGAAGAGATTTAAGTTCGCCTCCTCGCTGATAGCCCACAGGGTCATCCACACCGGCGAGCGCCCACATCGCTGCAGCGAGTGCGGCCGCTGCTTCTCTTTCAGGCAGTCCTTGGACAGGCACAGACACACGCACAAGACTGCGAAAAAATACGACTGTGTCATCTGCGGGGAGACCTTCCAGTCCCTGTTGGCCCGGACAGAGCACAAGCAAAAGCACGTTGAGGACGGCGCGTACACGTGCCCGCGGTGCAACAAGAAGTTCAACTGGGAGCTGGCACTTGCGAGACACATGAAAACTCACACACAAAATGACACGTCAAAACCTGCAAGGAGCCCTAAGGCTGAGCAAGAGGTCGTCGCGGGTGAAGAAAATGTCGACGAGGCAGATGTTCCTAAAACTGACGGCGGGGCGAAAGCAGACGACGGAGAGAACGGAGATCGTAACCCAGAAGAGTCAGAGGGTCAGAATGGAGAACAGCCTGTCTCCGAGCCTGCAGCCCAGGTCCATAAACCTGTTGATGAGGTTGTTTCCCCGGTTACGGTTCGCACCAGCGGGCGCAAACGCAAACCCACCATGAAGATCCAGGTGATAAATTTGCAGAAGCACATTGGAAAAATTTCAGCCGCCACGAGAAGACTGGAGGCCGCGATGAAGACGGCAGCTGTGAAGCCAGTGCCTTTCAACAGGTAAGAACACCTCATTATTCTTCTGTCACCACTGATTCGTTCACATCATTTATTTATGACCCACAACAGTAAGCTGAGCATTTTCATTGTTATGGTGGCATCTGTCTAATAAAGAAATACAAAATAGAAACATCACCACAGACTCCCTCTATAAATGATGTCATCACATTTGGAAACCCGTAGTGTAAACATTTACATATTTGTGAGGAAAAACAGATTTTCTTGAAACTGCTCAGGTGTTATTTTTCAGTGTGTTGCAAATAATAGTAATAATAATAGATAATAGGCTACATAAATTACTGCATTTTTTCAGTATCTCACAATATGATCGAATAATGCAAAAGTGATGATAGTGAAATATCATCCAGCCTGCGTGCATGTCATGATGATTATAATGGGTGACTAGGCACCTGAAATGTCACTCATTACTTTGCCTCTCTCTTTAACAGTGCAGAGCACTCCTATGGGTCGCCCATGGTCTCATCAAAGGATGGTGATGAAGGTGAGCCTGCAGAGTAACACCTCATTATATTATACAGGATAACATGAAGCACATTTTGCATTGATGTAGAATGGTTTTGTGGATGTGGGGGACCAGATTAGTTTAGTCTCTGAGACATCGGATGGCTCTGAAGCCTTTTCGGCATCATTTTTAGTAGGTGATGCACTTTAACTTGGACTCTTTTTCATAACACCGTGACAGAGCAACTGTAATTTTGGGGGGGTTTTAACATAAAAAAAAAAAAATCAAAAAGAGGCAGAAAAGACTTTCATATCATTTATTAATACCCTGCCACAGTGCAAACTGTGAGTTTAACATGATTCTTACCTCAGTTTAATATCCTGCATCAGAAATATTTGACTCTCATCAATTTGTGGATCTTCTAGTATTTTCCTTGGTGGTGTTCCTGTTGTCAGTTAGGTTCTGTGATTTTGTTCTCTTGTGTGTTAGCTTTAATGTTGATTAGTGATAGATTCTCTTCTTTCCTTTTTTTAATTTAAATATTTCATCCTGTGTTCTTGTGTTTTATCACTCTGCAAATAAACTGAACCCACTGTGTCATCTCTCCTGAAGGTTCTGTAGCAGACGGATCATCACCTACTTTCTCCTGTCACAAGTGCTCTTTCAGTCATGTGGATGAAGTCCTGGTCCAGCAGCACATTGAAAAGGTTCACTCTGATGAGGTCGAGGATGACAAGTCGTCCCTCGAGCCCACTGCGGACGAAGACGGACGCTTTAGCTGCCCGGACTGCGAAAAGACCTTCAAGTTCCAGTCTTTACTGAAAGCCCACCGGCGGATCCACACAGGCGAGCAGCCGTACCTCTGCGCTCAGTGCGGACGCCGCTTCTCCTTCAAGCAGTCGCTGGAGAGACACAAGCAAACGCACAAGGACGGCCGCAAGTACGAGTGCCTGATCTGCGGAGAGCTCTTTAAGTCCCTCGCCGCTCACAGGGAACACAAGAGCACCCACATGGAGAACGGCGAGTACCTGTGCTCTCAGTGCGGACGGGCGTTTGCGTGGAAGTCTGCGCTGGTGCGGCACCTGAAAACCCACGGAGAGGACGTGGACAAGTTGGAGCGTCCGTACAAATGTCTGCACTGCGACCTGGGCTTCAGCTGTGCCAGCTACCTCAGCAGACACCTGCAGACCCACCAGGAGGAGAGACTGCACACCTGCAGCTGCGGAAAGAGCTTCGCCTACAAGGCCGCGCTCACGGCGCACCAACGCATCCACCAGAAGGAGCGGCCGCACCAGTGCACGCAGTGCGGCAAGGGCTTCCTGTACAAGGGCGGCCTGCTGAGCCACATGAAGATCCACTCGTCAGAGATGCCCTTCATGTGCTCCTTCTGCGGCAAGAGCTTCAAAAGGGAGCGCAACATGAAGAAGCACGAGCGCTGCCACACCAGGGAGAACGTGTTCAGCTGCTCCCAGTGCGACAAGAGCTTCGTCTACAAAGCCACTCTGATCAGACACGAGCTGACGCATTCAGGCGAGAGGCCGTTCCTCTGCTCCGACTGCGGGAAGGGCTTCTTCTCCCACGCCGAGCTCCTCAAGCACGAGCGTTTCCACACGGGACACAAGCCCTTCCAGTGCCCCCACTGCGGGAAGAAGTTCACCCAGTCCTGCTACCTGACCATTCACCTGCGCTACCACACCGGGGTCCGGCCCTACTCCTGCAGCGAGTGCGACAAGAGCTTCCTGAGCGCCAATCGTCTGAAGAGACACCAGAGGACGCACACGGGCGAGAAACCGTACCTCTGTGTCGAATGTGGGAAAGGATTCAAGCAGTCGTATCACCTCAAAATGCACCAGCGAACACACAGCATCAAGTTTACGTAGACAAAGCAAGACTGCAGCTTAGTTGTGTGGTGATTAGATAGAAAACTTAAAGGAACCTGAATACAGATGATAGTGAACACTATCAAGTTCTGGTGTATTATTTGTGAAATGACTGAACTATAATTTTCTTTTAAGAGCTGTGTTAACTACTGCTAACCTCTCCATCTAGTGTTCAAAGTACTCGCTCAGCAGGAACGGTTTCATGTATTGAATGTGAATTTTATTTCCCTGCTGTGTTGCAATTAAAGCACACTGAGCACAGGAACAAATGCTTTTTCAAATACATGATCCAGCATTACGTTCATACCAAGCTGAAAGCCTTAAAAACAACAAACAAACAATATATAAATCCAGTTTTTATTGAGAAGTGAGGGCATGTTTTACAACAGAAAATATATAACACTGGTTCAGAAAAGAAAGCGTAAAACCATACAAAATAATCTTTCTGTATCCATTCTGACCAGGTGCTTATTGTGGATCAGTTACATTTTCCATCAAGAGCTTTGGTATGAGCCAACATGACAGCTGGCCTCAAGTCAAAATGAAAATCAGCTTAGACATCTTTGAGAGTGTAGTGTTACATCTGGTTTACAACAGAGCCAAAGGGAATTCGGGTGCACAGCACTGGGTTTAGTGCCTAACATCTATTCCTGAAACAGGACCGGTGGGCTTTGTGTCTTACAGAGTTATTTTGTGAAATGTTTCAGTCATCATCGGAAAACAGAAGATAAAGTACTATACAGTCGAGTTGCTACGTCTTATTATCCCCGAATCTACTGGAACAATGAACTTGAGCGGCGATTCGCCCAGGAGAGATTTCAACAAACGTGAGTAACTGATGCATCACTGTAATGCAGTGCACACCGGCAGACAGAGTAGTTTCAGTGAGTCGGGAAACGACAGTTAACAAACAGTGAAGACAATGGACTAGAGCCACGTGCATACAGGTTTTCATCCAGAGCAAACACTACAGCAGCTGGTTTCACCGATGATGAAGTGCTGTGGTGTTTGGTTTGGGTGAAAACCTGCATGCACTTGGCTCTTGATAGCTCATGGTTAGATGACAGGGAGGGGACGATACATATCAAGATTCAGTGTATTGTTGATGCAAAAATGTGACAATCAGGGTTCCCACAGGTCAAGGAATTTTGAAAAGTCAATTCCAGACAGAAAAAAGTTGGGATTTCATGAATTCTTGGAGGAAGTCATGGAATATTGTGGAATTTTGTCAGCCTCAAAAAAGTAACAAAACATTGACTTTCCATTTGTTTCCACTCGGCTTGTTTACAAAACGGAATAATAAGCTTTAATAAGAACCTCTGAATCTGAAGTGTGTTTAAACTTTCACTCAAGGAAAATAAAACCTTTTAAGTTTATATAGGTCATCAAAAATCAACATTTTAGTCAAGGAAAAGTAAAGAAACTTTACATTTGATGGGAGTGGGAACCCTGGAGAACACGAACTGGGGCAGAAAAATCTGAGGGATTTATAATCGCAATTCTGCATTTCTGTTTAAAGTTTGACTCTTGCATCGCGGTTCTATCAAATTGTAAACTTGTTTAGTGTCTAATTGTGCTTTGAGGTAAATGTATCGTCCCGTCCCCGTCACACGCCCCCTGCAGCAGACCGTGACCTACACAGTGACGTGCAGAGTGATGGGGCAGTGGTCGCTTCCCATGGCCTTGTTGCGGATCTTGCTGTCGCACAGGCCTGGCAGCAGCGCGGACGACAGCAGGAAGTAGTCGAGCCGCCAGCCCACGTTCTTGCTGCGTGCGTTCATCATGTAGGTCCAGAAGGTGTAGGCGTTGGCCTGCTCGGGGTAGAGCTCACGGAAGCTGTCGGTGAAACCGGCCGCCAGCAGCTGGCTGAAGCCCTCGCGCTCTTCGGGCGTGAAGCCGGCGTTCTTCTTGTTGCCCTTGGGGTTCTTCAGGTCGATCTCCTCGTGCGCCACGTTCAGGTCGCCGCACAGCACCAGGGGCTTCTGCTTGTCCAGCTCGCTCAGGTACGAGCGGAAGTCCACGTCCCAGGTCTTGCGGTAATCGAGCCGCACCAGGCCACGGCCGGCGTTCGGCACGTAGGCCGTCACCAGGAAGAAACTGGGGAACTCGGCGGTGATGACACGGCCCTCTTTGTCGTGCTCCTCTTTGCCTGGTGGATCAGTAAAGGAGGTTTAGTGAGGAACACCAGGGTTCATACACATTTTCAGTTTGAAAACCTGCATACTTTTCCCAGTTTCAGTTTTGGAGGGCTGGGCGATTTATTGGTATAATATCAATATTGTGATATGAGATTAGATATTGTCTGGGGTTTTGGAAATGATGATATGATATAGGTTTTGTCTTTTCCTGGTTTTAAAGGCTGCATTACAGTAAAGAGATGCAGTTTTCTGAACTAGTCTGAACTACTAGTCTCTGCCTGCTCAGTCATCATATCCACATCACTAATGACTGATTATCAGAAATCTCTTGCCTGTAATTATCTCACAAAAGATAAACTGCAGTTCTTTTTGCTTAATTTCCAAACTTTTCAAGCCCTGCAAATTAATTATGCATGATTTTTCTGCAAAAAATACATTAGAAGTTCGAGTTAACAGTAAATCCCGCTGGTTTAAAGTCTCTCCATCCGCTCACCGATGCCGTAGGTCACTTTGATGGGCTCGGTCTTGCAGAGCATGGCGACCCCGCTGTAGCCCTCCTTTTCCTCGGAGCCGGCCCAGTACTTGTGTGGGTACTCGGGCATGGAGGTGATATCAGCAGGAAGAGCTTTCTCTGCACACTTTGTCTCCTGCAGGCACAAAACATCCGGAGCCTCCTCACGCACCCACTGGAGAGGAAAAACACAAGTCGTGCACATTACTGTCTCGTCCTCTGCACAAGGTTAGGGTTGAGCATTAGGATTCGACTGATTTGGCATTTTTAAAACCATTACCAATATTTTATGACTGATTGACAGCACTGATCCACACACACTTTGATATTTGTTGCTGTGCAGAATAATCATGTATGGAGAGATGTGGTGGAGTCAGTATCAACTTAAACCATATTTAACACTTGATCAAATCAGGAAATTGTGGTCGGTAAATTGTGCAGATAAAAAAGATTATAGGACAATCGCCTTTTCCTCAGTTTCATAGTATAATTTGAACACTTTTCAACTGCTAAGACATTAGTCAGTTTTTCAGAAGAGCTGTCAGACAAACATTTATTTCTACGCTAATCCACTTTAAAGACCTCATCCTCGTAACTGACATTAGGTGAAAAAGATTTATTTCGGCCTCATAGGATCAGTAAACAATGTTCCGCATATGAAACCCAAGTTCAGACGGCTTTCCCCTACATTTCATCAGCTCAGCACCTCATATTTGTTGCTTTGGGTTCTCATATTCATGTCAAACTCACATCCAGGCCTTTCTTCTTCACCCACGCCCTCAGCCCGTCCACATTCCAGGAGGTGATCTTCATGTTGGCGTCACGTCCGTCTTTGCTGGTCATTTTGTCAGGAGGGTCTTCGTACATAATCGGGGCCTCTGGCTCCTTGGCCTTCTTCCCTTTCTTTGCAGGGGCTGTGAGGTGGAAGATGGGAGATAAAGGGTTACGATTACACCAGCAAGTCAGATATATCATTGTTGGAAAGTACTCAGAGGAACTGAAGGTTTTTGGAGGTTTTGAGTGTGTAAGATTATTTACATATTCACAAATCAAAGGAACTCAACTCTTGAAAATAAAAGTCTTGAATGAGTGCTTTTTCATTTTCAAGAGTTTTGTGCCTAGACTTCATCTGAAACATGCCCTCTTCATTTTTTTCATAATAGTGTATTAATATATTTTTTGAACATGCAAGAGGATATGCAATTGTACATTTTGAATATATCAGAATATATACAAGAGCAGTATTGTATGTATGTATGCAGTTGTGCATGTTTTTACCAGTGCCATTGTCAGTCTCCCCATCTGCCGCCGCCTCCTCTGCATTCTTGCCTCTCTTCATGCTTGAACCGGCTCGGACAGCAAACACACCTCGCAGACACACAACACGCACACACAGCAACACGCGCGCCGCTGGAAAAAAAAACAGGAGGGATGTAACCTGTGTGTTCATGTGAAAGCATGAGACTGCCAAGAGCCTACTACTGCAACAATTAAATGCTGCATTCCTGTAAAGCAGCAGCTCACAACTCTGTGTCGCTGAGGCCCTGAACGCTGCATGTTTTCAATCCAAACAAACACACCAACAGCTGATTTTACTGATTCACACTCCACTAGGCAAAGGGGTCTGTCTGAAACCAAAACCTGCAGACTAATGAGCCCTGACACCGTTCAGATCCACTGAATGTGCAGCCTCAAGCCTGACGCCTGAAAATCTCCCATTACTCCGTGGACTGGGTGTTACAGGTCGACATGAAAGCAGAAATATAAGCATGAGTTTGGAACTTTCCTCCAAACAGGAAGCAATAAAAGCTAGAAGAGCTGATAATTCAAACTTTAATTAATTCTCTAGAAACATTGAGGTCACCCTCACTTGCAATGTTGTGGTGATAGTTAAAACCAGCATAAACAAATCTATTATAAACCGAAGAATTGCCAGATACTAGAGCAGATATCTAAATACACGCATCTTGCTAGAGAGACTCTACATGAAAAATCCATCAACTCAAGGTGCAGAAAGATGTTTTGGGGATAAGCGTCAGTTAAGTGAAATAATATGTTGAATTTATCGAAATGGAAGGTAAACAAACACAGGAAGCCCTCAACATCGTGAGATCCTTTCTGTTACTTCTGCATTGTGCTCTGGAGTGAGGGTGCTGACAAACATAGTTGTGCTTTTATTATATATCCTCATGTAAATTCAATCGGTTCAGTTACAACTGTCACGATGCTTTACGTCTTAAGGGAAGGTGCCTGCCTGAAAAGAGTTTGTAACCTGTGTTTTGCAAATAAAAACGGGAGTAAATCGAGTTTACCTGCATCCCTGACGACAGGAAAAGCACGCAGTCTGTTTGTTTTGGTGACAGTTCCTGTTTTGAACGAGCAACACACTGACTGCAAGCTAAATGATTGTTTCCTCCTGGGGTGCAACGTGCATGTAAAAGTTAGATAAACCCCAAAACCACGGCAATCATTTTGCATGTTTTGATGGACGGGCCTTTTGGCACAAGCTATGCTAACATTAGCCTTTTTGTGACAAAGAAATGGTAGCAGGCGGCCTCCAATGTGGATGAATGAAAATTAACGAGCTAGCTAACTAAAGCTCTTGTTTGGTTTATGCAAACGAATGCAAAGGCTGAAAGTAAACATTTCTATTATATTAAAAGACATTGTGCAATCTATGAAAATGAGATGCAAAAACATCTTACTTGAACTGCCACAACAGGATGCACGGCTAAACAAGCACTTCTTCACAGTCACTTCCCCACACACACAAAGCTTCAGACACCAGCAGAGATATTTTGGGCACGTGCTGGCAGTACTGAGTGGCTGCCTAAACATATGCCTGATGGAAAATTACATCCCGATAAATATAATATATCATATTTGACGGCTTTTTTCATGTAAAACGCAAATAAAAGTTGTATTTAAGCATAATAGCGTTAATACATCGCGCTAAAGTAAAACACCGGGCAGACAGTGTTTTTTTTCGCAAGGGAATTTTCGAAGCTGCCATTGTTTTGGGTCCTCCAGACTGCATGGCAAACTTCAGTTACAAAACTTAGCCAAATCAGGGAAAATAATTAGTTTTAAAGCTAATTTGGCTCGACTTGGATTAATGTAAGCAATTGCAAGACATCGACAAGCGAGGTAGTTTGTTATGCCCCAAATTATTTTCTTCCAAAAGCTTTGTAAATGCAGCTTTAGCCCAATGGACTGATATCACTGTTAGCATTGCAGCTAACAGACTGCTGTCTTTTAGCTTTGCTAAAGCATTAAGAGTTTTTGGAAGACAGCGTTTGGTACATTTTAGTGTTTTTTCTGTATTGGTTTTGGAAGCAGTCAAACATAAAAGTGCATTTAGAAATTTGACAGTGTGTTTGTTTGCTTTAGACTTTTTCCAAATAATTAGGGTCCAATGGTAAAATAGTTTTAGATATGACCTTATACAACTCTTAATGCAATACAATCCCAGTTTAAAAATAAAGGAGGAAGACGTTAACATGCAATAGAAGAATCTAGTACCTTGCTTGTATTGTTCTGAAATCTCAAGATGTACGTCGCTTTGGATAAAAGCGTCTGCTAAATGATAACTGTAACTGTAGAAGAAAACTTTTTATCTAAGATACAGTGACAGTTGGGTTCAAACTATTCAGAAAAAGGAGTAATGCGTTTGGGAAAGAAGCATTAATCTGTAAATAATTTGTCGTGACACTGTAAGAGTAGCACAATAATAAGTACATATCTGTTGTCTTACTGTTTATAGCTGCCATGACTGTGGTAATAGGCTTTGAGGGCAGTGCCAACAAGATTGGTATCGGAATAATCAGGGATGGTGAAGTTCTTTCCAACCCGAGACGGACCTACATCACCCCTCCCGGCCAAGGCAAGTCAGAGTTCTCATAAAACACCAGGGTTCCCCTCGGAGAACTGTTGATATATCATATAAACTCACACAACAGAGACTGACATGTTACTCTGCCCATCAGGCTTCCTGCCCAGTGAGACAGCCAGACACCACCGTGCTGTTATACTGACCGTCCTGAAGGAGGCGCTGGAGCAGGCCGGCCTGAAGCCTGCAGACATCGACTGTGTGGCTTACACTAAAGGTAACAGCAGGGCCTGGTGGTACTTAGTAAGCAACTTCTTGGTTAATGTATGTGTCATTCTCTCTTTTATTACTTTTGAAAGAACCTCATGTCAGGCGTCTTTGCAGCAACTGAAAGATTAATGCCTGACTGCTTACCAGCAAAAATATCTTAAATACATTGAGAACATGACAATATGGGCTTTATGGAATTTTAAAGGCCTGGATTAAACTTTTTGGACCGAATCTCCCAGTATAAATTCCATGCCAAAAAGAAATTTAAAAATTCCCAAGATACAAGTTTTCAGAATTCCCACCAGAATTTTATTCTTACCAGATTGTAAAAAGCCTCTAAAACAACATTCACACATCAGATTATGGGACATTGAAACTTCCCACTGAAACTCAGATTAATAAAATAATTCCACTCTGGACGCTCTGAAATCGTCATGATAAAAGGCCACTTTCGGCCATAAAAGCAGATGGCTGGTATATCAGTCTAACCCTGATGAAGACCCTTTTAGGATTAAACTGCTATATTCAGTATGTTTGTATAAAACCACGCAGTGCTTACCCCTGCTGCCTCCCATAGTGTATATTCATCAGTCATAAAATCAGTTTTAAAAGCTGTAATGTATGTAATGTCAGTGAATTTATTGCTGCTTGGTGGATCACATGGAAAGCACATTTACGACCATGATCTTTACATCTTAAGTCCTTTTCTACAACATTTCTGAGGGAAACCAAACCAACTGAGGTGAGAGAAAACCATGTTTGAAGACTTCATCATCTCATTATTTCTTCTTCATTTTCTTTCTTCCCCTCCTCCCCCCTCAGGGCCCGGTATGGGTGCTCCTCTGGTGACGGTGGCTCTGGTGGCTCGGACGGTAGCTCAGCTGTGGGGGAAGCCGCTCCTCGGTGTGAACCACTGTATCGGACACATTGAGATGGGCCGGCTCATCACACGCGCCGACAACCCGACCGTGCTGTACGTCAGCGGGGGAAACACACAGGTGGGTGTGACTGTGTAGGCCTTGAACCTGAGGGAAAACTACCAGACCGCTTTCATACTATTAAAGGTTTAATCCGCAACATTTTTCTTTGTTGAATTATGTTGCTTTTCGGATTGCAATTGAAGGTTATTTTCATCTTTGTTCTTATCATCTTCGTGAAGCTTGAATCAGACAATGTTTAGTGCTTTTGCTTGACAAATGAGTAAAACAAATCAATTTGAAATTATACTGATGAATGTTTTGTCAGTCTGTTCAATAGTTTTTTTTTTTTAGTTTTTCATTTTTTTTTTTTTTTTTTTTTTCTT
>OMLF01056647.1:54082-79134 GCA_900302615.1 Holocentrus rufus | reverse complement strand
TCTCCCTCTCTCTGTTACTGTGTCTACGTCCCTCTGTCTCCCTCTTTCCCTTTTCTATTTAAGTTGCGTAGTCATGTTAATGTGATGGGTGTGTGTGTCTGTGTGTGTGTGTGTGTGTGTGTGTGTGTGTGTGTGTGTGTGTGTGTAGGGCATCAATTACCTGGTGGAGAACAAGCTGCTGGAGGGAACAGCCCAGCCCATCGCCGAATTTCTCTACAAGGAGGAGGGACTGAACAAGACAGCCATCGGAGAATTCCTCGGAGATAGGTGAGGAAGAGGAGGGAGGGGCAGCTGAGGGGGGTGAGGAAGAAGAGAAAAGGGGGAGTGAAGGAGAACGGGCAGAGGGCGGAAGGTGATGGAGATAAGGAGTGACTGAAGGAAGAGAAAAGGGATGAGAGAGGAGGAATCAAGGAGGAAGAGCAGGAGGAAGCATATTGATGATGGAAAGAAGAAAGAGATTTGGACAGGAGGAAGAGGAGGGAGAGAGAGGGTAGAAAAGGGGGGAAGAGAGAAAGATGGAATTGAGAATATCAGGAGGAAGAGGCGGGAAGGGGATGATCATGGTTGGAAAAAATGATGAAGCGGAGGAGGAGGGAAAAGAGAACTGAGGAAGGGCAGAAGTCAGAACAGGAGGAGAAATAAAACAATCGAGCAGTAGTAGTTGGAAAATAGAGGAATTACGATGAGCAAGCCTGAAACATGCAGGTTCTAACAAAAAAAGAAAAAGAATACTGTACCATACGTCTGGTTTCATGCTTCGTCTTCTCCCCACCTCTCTCCTTTAGGGAAGAGCTGCACCTCCAGACCCTGAAGGCCTTTGTGGAGCTCCATGAGTTCTCAGACCTCAACCTGGTCCAGGCGCTCAGGTCAGCTCCTTCAATCTTCACTTGTCTGCGGTGGCCCTGAAGGGAAAAAACACATTGCAGAAAACAAAAGAGCAAAGCAGAAAACATGACGTTTGAGAAAACAAATTTGACAAAAAAAAGTGACAGCATGTCATTTCAGAGAATGAAAAAGGCAGTTCTTTGTTATCGGTCCAAATCTTGGTCATTTTGTTTTTAATAATGACTTCATTTCCTTGCACAGAATGAGAATCGAATGCAAGTTGAGATAACAACTATGGCAGCAAAGGTTGAAATAATTAGTGAATATTTTGAACAAGGGCATTCCTATGATATTATCAAATAAGTCACCTATCACAAAAGTTTATGTGTTTCTGTAAACGCCAAGGCTTTGGTGAGATTTCAGTGTCCTTGGGACTAAGGACAGCGTCTGCCTTTACTGAATCAGCATGCTAAAACTGCTCACACTTGTATCCCAGAGTTGGAAGGGTCACCCTGCCTTAAAATTCTGCTTACTGTGATGGAATTACCAAGAAGTGGTTAACTCAGCAGCTGAAGAAGGTTTCAGGAGACTTTCAGGAGACTTGTCTTATGCAGGAACATTTATTGAAGCTCGATCGATGGATAGGGAGGGATAAACAGTACAAGTGAGAAACACTGTGTAACAGCACCCAAATTCTGAAGGATACCTCTTAACATGGTGTAATTAAACCTTTCACTAGACATTTGGTCACTTTGCTCACATTGCAGACAAACCCAGGAGAAGTCAGCCTGACTGACCCTGAAAGTCTGCAGAGAATACGATATTGGTCCAAAAATATCAGCTAATGGTACCTTCATTACAAAAAAATATCAGCATCGCCTTCAACCTTCAAAGCCCATATCAGTTGAACTCAAATTCAGTATAGACCAGACAAAGAACACACAGCAACAAAAACCCCAAATGAGTAATAAAATGTGTCAGGCTCGTCACTTGGAAAATGGATATCGCACGCTCACATTGTTCTCCAGATTTATCTCTGTGCCTGTTGAGATGGCGTATATGCAACACAGGCGTTGCTCACAAACCTAAAAATGTAAAAGCAGAGTCCTCAACCTGCCGTTCTGCTGGTTCTGTGAACATAACAGGCAGTTCCTGTGGAGTTTCCGTCTGCCAGGTGAAGCCCAGAAGATTGACCGCATGATGGAGGCCTTCGCCACACGCTACTGCGACTGCAACACTCATGTCTTCCAGTCAACGGGTGGGCTTCATTTGATGTGCATCTGTCCACTTCCTGTCTGTCTGTGTATCTCTGTGTGTTTGGGGGGTATGTGGTTTTGTTTTGTTTTCCTTTTGTAAACCAGATTGGCTTTTAGTGTGAGCACATTTTTGAAAAGTGATGCTATGGCCGACCATCTTTTCTTCAATAGAAGAGGGTTAGGATTTCTTATAAATGAATATCTCTTTATCATCCCTTGAGATAGCACAATAGTGATTCAGCTTGTGCCCACTTCATAAAAAACTTACTTTGGCTGTGCTGAACACCTGGTGTCAGATCGGTATCTCCTGGGAAAAATCAAAGTATTTTAAGGGACCAGACCGTCCTATTTTGAATTCTCATCAACACTTGTGATTGTGTCTGGCTGTGTGTGCAGAATATGGTTTGGTAGCTCAGAAGTCAAGGCTAACTGACCTCCATTCACTCCCATTCATCTTGAAACAATTGCAGGCCCTCAGCTGCCTTGGTGCATATTGGGGGTAATGCAAAAAGATTAGCTTTAGCTCTATCTTTAGCTTAGTTTAGGCGTATGATGGACTTGTGAGGAGGCAATTTGAATGCAGAACACATATGATACTAATGCAGAAATGTTAAGTAATTATAACAGTAAATCTAGTTTTGACTCACATGCATATTCACAAAATGGTATTACTTATGATTAGCAACTTTCAGTTTCACAGAGGGGTTTTTCATATTATTTCAACATGAATGGGAGTAAATGGGGTAAATTAGCCTTGACAAAGCAAGCAAGGCCTATTCCCATACTTATGTAACCGATATTTTTGACAGACAGATATAATCATGATATGATAAGCCAGAATAGGATCGCTTTGGTCCTTTAAGTTTCCAGGATGAGCAACAGTGGTTTGTTTGGAAAAACAGAAATGGCGCTGGGCAGTTAGCATGAACAGCGATAGCCACCGTGGCTGAACAAAAGAGCAGCACCTACACAAACTCAAACATACATATGAATCTTTACGTGACATTATCTTTCTTTGTGTTCTTTTTTTGTCTTTCCAAATTTGTGCCTTTCTTCCTTTTTCTGAACATCTCCGTCCTTCTGTTTCTCACTATCTGCCTCACCTTGTTTCATTTCATTACTTCAACAGTGAATTTAAGGCTTGCTTCCTCTTACTGTGTGTGTTCATCTCCCTGTAACACCAGACACCTGCTACATCTTGTCTTTTGCCATCATCATGCTGAACACCAGCCTCCATAACCCCAATGTGAAGGACAAGACCACTCTGGAACGTTTCATCTCCATGAACAGAGGCATCAACAATGGAGGGGATCTACCCAATGACCTGCTCACGGTGAGACGCAGCAGCCTGTCACAGCATTCGCACAGCAAATAATGACTCCAGTGCTAATAGAGCATCAAGTTCCAGAAGTAAATGTCCCATTCGATTATCAGTCTTAACATTTTAAAGGAATACTCCAACATTTTGGGAAAAATACCTATTACCCAGAGTGAGACAAGATGTTCGATACCATTTTCACCTCTGGATGTCCATTGTCGTTAGCTTAGCATAAAGACTTGAAGTCTACAGGAGTCATTAGCCTAGCTCCATCACAGTGGAAAAATAAACCTTACAGAAACTCTGAACCTGTCTTATTTACACAATGTATCTTGGAATAAAAAAAAAAAAAAAACGAGTCGATTTAATAGAAGTTATATGGTAAGAACTATAACTGCTAAACAAATACATCATTCTGTCTGTGTTCAGTGGTTTATTTTCAAGGCTAATGACTCCTGTAGACTCCAAGTCTTTATGCTAAGCTAACACAAAATGCTACCCATCGGAACCAAACCAGTGGACATACGGAGGTGAAAATGGTGTCCAACATTTGGTCTGGGTGAGATGGGAAAAGGGTATTTTGCCCCAAAATGTTGGAGTATTCCTTTAACAGTGCAAGGTTGACTTAACCTGAAACATGTTCCTGCAGATGCCACATTCACTCTGTAACACCTGGCCCTCACTGTAACTCAAAAAAATGAGTTTTATTCCTCACTTCTTTGGGAAATACAACACTACCTAAAAGAGTTTCTACCAGCTGCAGAAGTTGTTGGTGGGGGTGCATTCACATTTCAGGGAGGGACTTTTGACATTTGAGGGTGGATGAGTTAACTGTTGCAAATATGTAAAGAGAAAGGCAGGGAAGTTCATTATCCACTGTGACATGCTCTGTACAGTTATCCACCAAGCTCAACCCAATTCAACTCTTTCCCTCTTAGAAACTGTACGAGAGCATACGCAATGAGCCTTTCAAAATCCCAGAGGATGATGGGAATGACCTGACTCACACCTTCTTCAACCCTGACCGAGAAGGCTGGCTCCTCAAACTTGGTAAAACACCATCATCAGCTTAAAATTATGTATCCTCTGTATTAAGTTACATTATTCTGAGTTTGACCAACGTTCTTTGTGCTATCCTGAAACCAGAAGTCATGTCCAGTATTAATTACACATAAGGAGAAGTGCAAAAAAAAACAGAAAAATACCAAGGAAATAAGGAAATGACTCAGAATACACTCATACATTCAAATACAAGCACACCACACATTTTTAGGTTGTGGGTTAACAAAACCTAATGAACCACATATAACATCAAGAATAATCAAATTTTGAAATGTTTGCCTGCCTCCGCTGTCAGTCAGTCTGCAGATAACAATGATATTATATTACAGTAACTTTGCAGTGCCAGCAGGCTTTGAGAGAGAAGTGGTCCCTGTCATGTTTCTTCATGTATCCTAATTGTATATTTCAGGGGGCCGAGTGAAGACATGGAAGAGGCGATGGTTTATCCTGACTGACAACTGCCTCTACTACTTTGAGTTCACCACTGTAAGGCTCCCAGTCTGATCTCTACATTTCACCTTGATATCTGCCTGAACTTCTCCTCCATTATTATTCATCCTGCCCATCTCACCCACACTTTCTATTTTTTTTTTCACCTTTAATTTCAACTCTGATCTGCACTCCTTTTTCACAAACTGGGTGACACAGCCAAAATAACATATGACACTGATAACACTGCAACATTTAATGGTATTAAGAATATAACTCAAGGAAAGGTATCCTTCTAATTCAGTTGGTAGAAAAATGTATGTGTAAAACTACATATTCTAGTCCCTTAAAATACAGTATATCACAGTATATCACTATTAATATATCTGTCAATATATCCTTAACTCTTTCAGCTGGTGATATAAAGACAGCAAAGCAAACATTTAATTTACATTTTAATTTTAATATGAAAATGTTGGCAGTATGTAAGTCTCCCATCTTCTGCCCACACCAGCTCTCTGTACTTTGTTCTTCTCTCTGGTCCACCTCATCCATCCTCTGACCTGCTCCGTCTCTTTATCTGTATGTCTCATTATTTATATTTCTCTCTCTGTCTGTGTGTGTGCAGGATAAAGAGCCCAGAGGCATCATCCCTCTAGAGAACCTGTGTGTCAGAGAAGTGCCTTATCCTCGAAAACCTGTAAGATATTATGTATATATGCATATATATAACACATGTATATACCTATATATGTATATGCAAGCACGCACAGACATTTAGACTGTATGTGAAAATTATGATTCATTGATAATGGAGTGATGATTGAGTGGATTTACACATACTGTAGATGTATAGATAAATGGACTGATGATCACAGTGATTTTTTTGGTTTCTATAATCTCTGCTGGTTTTGTCCAGTACTGTCTGGAGCTGTACAACCCCAACAGCCGAGGACAGAAGATCAAGGCATGTAAAACAGAGACAGACGGCCGGGTGGTGGAGGGGAAACACCAATCCTACACCATCTGTGCTGCCAGCGCCGAGGAGAGAGACTCCTGGATTGAGGCTATCAGGTCAGAGCATGCACACACACACACACACACACATCCAAATGTGCAGACGTGCACAGAAACATCCACACACAGGAATGCATATTCTTACATAGTCTTAAGAGCATTTGCATGTACTTTTGCATATGCAAATGTAAGCACACACACAGCTTGATATCACTGTACTGTACTTAGGAGGACTGTCATTGGCTACATTCACTCTGTGACACCCGGTCCCAACCATACATTTCTTGATTTTACCTTGACCCTGATTATGTCCTAAAAAAACAAGCCGAGGATATTGTGGGTGCACCGCCACCACAGATCGTCGCTGTGAATGCATTAACTGAAAAAGAGCCATTCATTGTGGTGTGGCCATGACCTTGCCTCTAAGCACTACCCACCATCAGGCCAAGCTTTTAGATTGTCAACAAGATAATGTTTAATGTTAGCAAACAGCAATGGAGGATGTGGTAGACACTTAAACCTCATTTCTGGTGGCAGCCATACGTAAAGGACTGCTCAATGTTTTGGACAAAATGGCTTTTATCCAACTTACCCAAACTGAGACAAGATGTACGATCCCATTTTCACCTCTGTACGTCCGCTGGTTCGGTTTCTATAGGTGATGTTTTGTGTTAGCTTAGCACAAAGACTTGATGTCTATAGGATTCATTAGCCTAGCTCCGTCAAAGTGAAAAAATAAACCTTGCAGCAACTCCAAATGTATCGTGTATGCGAAATACATGTCGGAATTTTTTTTTTTTAAATGAGTCATTTTAGGAGAAGTTAGATGATGGTAACTATAACCACTGAACCCATTTATTCATCCATCTGTGTTCAGCGGTTATAGTTCCTATCATCTAACTTCTCCTAAAATTACTTTTTTTTTACTGTAAAAATTCCATGATGTGTATCTCAAATACACGTGATACACTGTGTAAGTAAGACAGGTTCAGGGTTTCTGTAAGGCTTATTGTTTCACTTTGACAGAGCTAGGCTAATGACTCCTGAGGACTTCAAGTCTTTATGCTAAGCTAACACGACATGCTAACTATTGGAACCAAACCAGTGGACGTACAGAGGTGAAATGGTATCGAACATCTTGTCTCAGTCTGGGTAAGTCAGAATAAGGGTATTTTCCCCAAAACGTTGGAGTATTGGAGTACACAAGGGTTAATACAGTCTCCCACTGGTTGGTCAAACCACTGAACCAGATTAGGGACAAAGTGAAAAGGTGTCAATGAGGATTCAGGTTGTTTCAGGGATAAACTGTGCTGTCACACAAACACATACTACACATGATGACTGCAACAACCTCTCCATCGTGATTATCTTCTTTGCCTTAAACAGAGCAAGCATCACCAAGGATCCGTTCTACGACCTGGTCTCAGTCCGCAAGAAGAAGGTGATAAACCAAGCCCCCCACGACTGAGCAGCCTAGCACCCCCTAGTGGAAACATTCTGCTCATGCACTACAGTCGGGTCCCGCCCCCCTTAGACTGTAGCACCAATCAACGCAGCCTGGACACTGGATGCCAGACAGTAAGAAGTTAACCGAGGTCATTTGGGATAAAAGAGGGACTTCTCTTTCCACTTCTCATTTCTGGGACTAAACTGCACCATGTCAAAGGTGAAAAAAGTTGGCAAGCTTTTTTTGTTATTCTGTCTGAATGATGACAGAAGTGGGAGATAAAGGAATATTTTTGACATACAAGCTGTGGACTGATCGACGTGTGTGGACATTTTTCTGCCTCTGATCACAGTATTGAAAAGTGCCTGTTCTGTATGTTCTTCTCTGTTTTGACACGACAAGACGATCTGGTCGGTGTCTGTCTGCAGTATTTACTTTATATGAATATGACAGTGTGAAGGAGACAAATCAAGCATGTGACATAGCAGCAGTTCTGTGTATGCTATTAAAAGAGAGAGAGAGCGACGCAGTGTCTCAGCTTCCTCTCACAGAAATAGACATTCTCAAGTCACACTGTTTTAAACAGATCGTTTCAAAATGGTGCACACGCCATTTGATAAGAAATGGTGCATGATCTGACCAAGTGATTTCGGCATGAAATTGGGTCACTGTAAATGTCGTCTCAACATGTTTTCTTATGAAATTCTGATGTTTGTGAATATAGAATTGTGTTCAGGTATCATATCAATATTTTGCTAAATGAATATACATTGTTCAGTATGTTGTAAATGTTGTTATACTCTGCACGGTGACTTAAATTTACCCTGTAAAGCATGCAACAAACTGTCCTCCATGTTTCAATCACACGAAGCCTGCATCTTCATATCCCACCAGCTTTAAATACAGTGCAATATGCAATAGATCATGTGTACATAGTGTATTAAAGAAATCCTGTACCTTTTACCTTGTACCGTATATGTCTTTGTAACTACTGCATCGGTTCTGTTTTGATGAAGAGATTATTTAATAAAAAAGAAGTGTGAAGGTGACTGTTGACATGTGAAACTAGATGCTGTTTTTGGTGAAGGCCAACCCATAATATCACCTGTTTTCCAGATGAACGCGCTGTGAAACCACACACAATATCTCATTTCCTCATATTCAGTGTGCATCTTGGGCTGTAGGTTTGAAACCACAGGAATTGAAGTAGTGGTTTATAGTACTAGTATTGCTAAAAAGCTAGAGAGAATCGATATTCCTTATTGTGGCATGT
The DNA here is from genome assembly GCA_900302615.1 of Holocentrus rufus. Taxonomy (NCBI): domain Eukaryota; kingdom Metazoa; phylum Chordata; class Actinopteri; order Holocentriformes; family Holocentridae; genus Holocentrus; species Holocentrus rufus. The sequence goes on along the minus strand of OMLF01056647.1, from coordinate 70,507 downwards.
CATATGGGCTTAACACTGAGGTCATGCACAACGTTAGTTTGCTGGTTCATTTTTTATATAAATATTCCTAACAACTTGTGCTTGGTTTGCCAAATCATAACATGCAGTTTACACACTGAAGAAACATATGGTAAGGACTTGCCATTACAGCCATGGATTAAGCCCAACAAACATGGTGTTTTCAGTGGAAGTGTTCTTATTGGGTAACACTAATCTAAGATTGCATCTGAATTAACACGAAACATTTTTGTCGTTATGGCATATAACCCTCTCATTTACCAGGAAGAAACATATACAGACTTTTTTTTGTTTTTCTCCGATTTAGACATCAGTGAAAAGATCTGATCCGCACCACTGAGTTTTAAGTTGTACATTTTTCCGTTTAAGTGCAAATGTAGCCTACAACTGAGTTGAATTCTATCTCATTATGGTTTTTATTCAGAGAAGAGACTGTCCTCTCTCTCTCTACAGGACTTGGCACATCTGTTGCATGTGCTTGTTATGTGACATGCAGAAATGGTCCCGGAAAACAACTCTTACATGTTGGTCTTATGGTAACTTCTTAAGGTTTGGACATGATGTGTGTCAGTAAAATTAGTGTATTAACGTGACTGCACCTCTTCCTGCTGCAACTTCCTGTTTCACTGTTGCACCACATCCCCCCGCGCGGCCCCACCCGCTCGGCTCTGTTTCCATCAGGCTGTGGTAGTTCCCCTCTGAGGTTAGAGCTGTAAGCAAGAGCAGATATACGGGGGGTTGGGGGGGGCGTAGATGGAAGCTATAATGCGTTCTCTTACTGAGCACACCCAGCAGTGGCGAGTTTGTGCAATGCAATTCATCAGTTTGAGGGTGCAGTCAATGGCACATGAAAGCCTGGATTGTGCTTCTCCACTAGGTGGCCCTATCCTCAAACTGATGCCTCATGGAATGACACCATCTTTAAAGGCCAAACCCTTGACTCACAAGAGTGAAAGGATATTTCTGTCATGGCAAGCTAAAACTGGCAGTAGATTAAAAGCAATTTAAAATTCATGAATATGTTTTATTAGTTACAGCATCTGGAACCGACAGAGCAAAACCAGGTTCATTTTGATGTTTTAAATGATTATTATACTTGTAAGCACAGGAGTAACACAGAGCTGCACATTCAGTTATGTCAGGATGAAAAAGATCTGAATATCTTAATGTTCATGTCCCACTGTTTGTCAATGTAAATCTATAAGGAAAGAAAAAAATCTCATTGCTCCTTTGCAGCCACTCATTAGAAACCATTTATTCAACACAATGAACAAGACATCCCACAACTGTTAAGTGCATCAAATACAGACTGAAACAAATACCATGCAGCATAATTCACAGATAAATGACAACACAGAAAAGTAACAATAAATGTACAGTACAGTAAAGAAGGCCCCATCAGGACTCATTACAAGCCACACAGAATCCAAACCAAAACACTCCAGACCTCCTCACCACACTGACAATACAGAGCAACATATCCCAATTTTTTTTTTTCTTTCACTGTGTGTCTGAGCCCCACATGTTCGAGGGTATGAGAAGGAGATCCCATCCAAAGTTTCATGATGTCCTGCTTCAGGTTTTCCTGAGTCATCATTTTGCAGCCTTGGAATTTGTTCTTGAAAGGCCAGTTGTGACCACATGAAGTAATCCCTGATCAGTGGAAAATACTGTCTTACACCTTCTTACCATTTGAATATCAAAATGGTCTGGGACTTTTCTTGTAACGTTGTGATGTAATTTCTGCACCTGATGAAGACGATTTTGGTTGAAACATTTCAAAATGTGTAATGGAGTAATGTTGTGGTCACACTCTAGGACAGGAATTAGCATTGTCACTCGTAGCATTTACAGGTAGCATTCAGCATTCATCTCACGTTACATCAAAAGAAGCCTCTTGCTTTGTCTTTCATTTGGAGAATGAGGAAGGCACCTGTTTCCCACATTTTGAAATTGTTAAGCATGAGAGATCAGTCCTGTCTAATCTTTCATTAGCTGGTGAAACACGCCACCAGAATTCAGTTTAGTGACATAAAATTGCTTCGCCACCAGAAACAAACGCTTTTGTAACTTGCAGGGTTTTGAATGGGTGTGAAGTATCGGTGTGACTTCTTAGAATTTCTATCTGAGGTTAAACGTGCAGAAACTTTGCATGCTGGGAGCTCCGAATGGCAACAAGAGGCAACAGTAAACCATCACCAAACTGTAAACTGTGCATTCCTCAGACCTAAATTTGGTCTTCTTAGTGGCTGGTGGAGGTGGTGAAGATGTTTAGCTGTTGTTGGTAAATTAAAGCGTCACTGGGAGGAGGACTTCCTCATTGCTGTTGGCACTGGACTTTGGCATCAAACAAATAAAAAAGACATTTTACAACAGCAGGAGGACACATTCACTTGGTCATACGAAGGATGTACTTTCTGTAAGGCACTGACATTGTTTGATTGACTTTGTACTGTTATGAACCCAAAACACACACAACACACACATTCAGAGTGGCCTCATTCAGTATTTACAATACTGCACAGACGTAAGTGTCATGAGTTTTAAGGAAGTAATTTTGTCGTTTAAGTTGTTTCAATAACATGTGATTACACCCTGTGGTGAAAGACTGGTTCAACTTCATAGCCCGGCACCTCGGATCACGACACTTTGCATTTTGAACGCCGTGTCGTCTTTATGCCTGTGACAAAACAAGAAATAAAAGTTAAAAAGCATGAAAGAGCATGGTGAGAAAGATAAGGAGAAGAGTCATGAGACAAAGCAAAAAAAACCCACAAACACGCACGCGCGCACGCACACATACACACAGACCAGAAGACAGGGAAGGAATGATGTCACGTTTTTCATTGACAACATGCAAGAGTTTTGTTCCAAAATGCTATACTGTATTTCCATTATAGGAAAAAGTAATTATCTCAAGTTATCATTATACAGACATACAGATAGTGTCACACCACATTTTTGGTTGATGATTTTGCTATCAGTTTTTTATAAGAGTAGATAACATGGTTTTCAATTTGGAACAAATCTCTTCAAACATCAACTTCTTGGATCCTGACTTACTCTCATTGTCCTGTTCGGTGTCGACAGTCTGCACAGATTCAGTCTTCGAGCCCATCTTAGATAACTTCTTCATCTTCCATTTGGACGGGGATCTCACAAACACCTCAAGACTGTCCTCATTCTCTTCAACCTTATTGCTTTCTGTAGGGGAGGGACACCGGCTGCCTGCCGGGCTGTTAATGGAAAGCTTGCTGCCCGACTTCACCCTGAGCAATTTCTGCTTCAGTGAAAACCGTGGTTTCTTGTCCTGAGTACCTGCGGTGGTCCGCTTCAGGCTTTCTTTTATGTCTTCTGAAGCCAGTGGACTCAGCCGGTCCGTCTTCTCACTGCTCGCTACTCGTGGTCTTCCTGGCTCCATCTCCTCATGAACCTCTGCCAGGACTGACACTTTCCTGGGTCCTGGCTCCTGTAGGGACCCCGGTGGGCGTGGCCGGTCCTCAAACACCAGGAAGTATTTGGGGTTGTAGTATTTGTGTGCAGGCACCTGGATGTTTTCCTTTCGTGAGTCACCTAAGCTAACCTGGAAGCGGGATGTGGTGGCTGGTAAAGGAGGGCGTTTGGGCCCAACTTTAGCATGTGTCAGGGTGGCGGTCACGTTGGCAGGCCGGCTGATGTTGAACTCCTTGTAGAGGTCCAGTTTCTCGGAGATGGCGTAAAGCTCTCGGAAGTCCCGGTCAAAGAAGTCGACCACCTGGCCCGTCATCACTGTGATCATGTTGCGGTCCATACGAGACGTACACCAGGAGAAACTGGGGAAAGGACAGCTCACGTTCAGGTTTGAAATAATCATCAATGAAAAGTATTGGTTAAAGTTTCAATAAATCAATAACATGACTGACAAACAGTGAAGGCCCTCCATTTCACCATCAACGAAACCAAACCTGTCTGTTAAAATAAATCTGTCTGTTTTCTGATGGATCAGTGTGGTCACATAGTTCACCAACTGGAGAGAAACCAGTTCAGACGATCATGGAGTTATTTCACACACTTCAAAAACACTTAAAATGCAAGAAAACAACAAAAAAAACAGAAAGAATAAAGAAGAATAAAAGAGTAACAAAATACTGTTCAATTAGAGAAACTGATTACTTGTTTGTTGAATGATTTATCGTCTCTAAGTCATCAGACAGTGGGCAAAGTCCTGTGAACCAGGAAATGCAACTCCAGAAAATACTTCCTGGGTGGTTTTTCAGTCACGTTTTAAAGTTCTTACGAAATTCCAGAAAACCACACACATCCATTATTTAGTTAACAGGTGCAGGAACTTAAACAAAGGCAACAGGTGAAAAATCTGCTCTCTCACCAGCTGCAACAGCTCTTCATCAGACCGAGCTCAAATTGTTATATTTTTCAGCTTGTGAGCATTCAACAGCACTGCGGACTTTACACCTTTACTAAATTTCATATAAGCCATTGTATAAAGAGCAACCCAAGATTTTATTCAAAATGTCAAAAGCTGGAAAGTAAAAGCACATATGCACACCGTTACATGCACACGTTACATGCACACAGCTCACCTGTAGGAGCCAAACATGACTTTTTCCCCGTCTACCAGCATGTACTTGTTACAGAGCGAGCCCGGCAGCCTGCCGAAGGACAGGCCAAAACCAGTTCCCTGCAGCGTTCTGGCACGCATGTTCTGGAGCCACAAAGGGTTAAAATCAGAACACTTGCTGGAAAACCGCATAACCATCAGCGATGTACATAAGTAGGCTGTGAATAACATGAGGTTTCTACTAGGCCAACATCATTTTTAGAATCGAGCTGCCACCAGCTTTAAATCTGACAACTTTCGTGACAAAAAATGACAAGGACTTCGCATCCTGCCCACAATTTTATTTTTGTCAGGGTGAAAAAAAATAGTTTGACACAGCAGTTACACTGAAACTCAGACTAATGACATTATTTTAGGGTGAACAGCTGCGATTCAGTGGTAGAGGAAAGAAACTGAACGCAGCTGAAATTAACAAATAAAATGAACAAATTTTACACACTTTTTTATGTAGCTGCAGTCAGGGAGGATCCTCCCATCATCAGCAGCAACGACAACACTGACTGGTCAACATGTGATATTTCATAAAATGCCAATATCAACTAATACTTAATGGTTAACGGATATATCAGCCTAACCCTAATCCTCACACCTTGGTATGTCTTGGAAAATAGGCTTGTTTCTGATTTTGAAGAAGACACTGTATTTAATATTCTGTGTCAAGTTTTAGAACTTAAAGCTGCACTCTGCATTTTAGATTTTGAACACGATCGATCATCATGATGGTAAAAACTAGGACAATGAAACCCAGGCTGAAGTAACCACAAGTGTCCCTTCCAGTCTATGCTGCGTTCCTCTCCTACATGAGCGTGCTCTCTTACCCGGACGTGATGCGAGGCAATCTGCAGCCTATGACACATGTCCAGGAAGTGAGGCACAGCTTGAGCATCCAACAGGATGTAGATGGGCACAGAGCGACGCCAGGCCGCGTCCATCAGGTCCTGCAGGATGTGGAGATCTGTGAGCATGTCCATCACTATGGCTATCACCTGGAAGAGACAGGATATGATTGATTATTTCTGGGCAACAGCAGCCAAGAACATACTTTGGAAGGAATATGCACGGGAAAAGCAAAAAATCCTCAAGACACCTGACTGACGGCAGTCCTTGATGACAAAATGATTTCCTGTAAGTCATATGAGAGACATGCTATTCCTGTATTCCCCTTGTAAGGTCTGAAATATCGTGATGTTCTGATTTCAAACACCATATTGCTAATTAAAATAAGAGAAAAGAGACAGAGACTTGGCATTTTCGCAAAGCACATCATCAGTAATAGCTGCTGTAACGGAAGAACTGAAGAGGTCATTTCCAAAACACTTCTATATTTACTTGAAAAATTATAATTAACAGAATTTTATTAGGTGCTATTTCAAAAACACGGGCGATATCCTTCAAAGCAACTACTTTATAAGAAAGGTGTTGGGATGACTCATAACTTCAAGACTAATGAGCTTTACTCTCACAGCAGATCTCACTTGTTGGTACAATAGTGTTCCATTTTAAAAGCACTGATTGGACCAATGCACATAAAACAAGAATTTATAAAGTTTCCAAAATGTGATTTCCCCTGTGAGTTGATCTTTGATCATCCTTTGGTGAGAACATCTTTTTTTCCACAGCTGCAAGAGGATGGTTCTCTCAGACCAGACTCAGGCCTCCGTGTGTCTCGTCTCTGCTCCCTTTGTACCGTCAAGAAGGCGGGGAGAAAAAAATCCATAAAATGCTGAAGAGTAGACTGTCCTCCTGTACAGCCAACAAAGAAATCAACAGGTGAAGCTAATCTGTCTGAGTGAAGCATGTAGGGGACACTCCAACCCCATGGGTCTTGTGAGGCCACACAAAACAGTCTTAGCTGGTCTTACAGCAGCCGACTCAGTGGGGCAAAACAAGGTATTATCACTGTGCTGTCTTCCAGTCAGGCTGACAGACCTCACTACAGAGACAGATCTTTGCAAAAACAGGAAATCAGCCGAGGAATTTCTCTCTCTAAAGAACTGGTTCCACACATCTTTCAATCTCCCCTCTGTCTGAATCGTCTGAAAGTTTCCCTGTGCTTATATCAAATAAAAGAATTCATTTTTTCATTTCTTTTGGTAGCTGAAGTTGTGGGCATAACAACATGTCTAAAAAAGTAAAAAAGTTTGGCTGTCACTCTTATACCCCTTTGAGCTAAAATTGCACTACTGTCCTGCACTTCAGTCTTTCATTGTGAACCCTACAACATCGGTGGTGTCATTTTTTCCACTGGTATATTGTACTGTAGAACATGTGAATCTCAGCTATGATTACTGTCGCAAACTATCAGCTTTGAGGCTATTCAACACTGAAATTCTCATGCTGAATTTTAAATGATCAATATATTGCATTTGATTTGAATGAAATGCAAAATGCTGCTATAACAGCATTTTTTTAGAAATCAAATCCACCATAATGCTTCTAACATCGCCAAAACTTCACTGTGTCGGACTTCCTTCTGTTCTGACGCAGACGGGGAGTTTCTCTTTATTTCGTCTTAAAAGATAAAATGGAAATGCCAAATGGCTCAGGGAAAGTACTGACAAGACAGAGGAACTCCCCTGTCAATATGTATGCATTAGTGGAATGCGTATTTGTTTTCATAAGATAGTAACTAAGCAGCACGTTCGCCAACTCAAACACCTTGGTGTTTGAGTTGTACAAAGATGGCGGTGCACATCAGCGCAGCAGCTTCTCTGGTACCCAACAACAGGGCAAGTTTAGATAAGTAACTGTACTTTACAAACCCTTTTTATTAGATTCTTATTTAAGTAAGAAATGTTGTTTTGTTCTCTTTACATCTGCATATTGAAAAATGACAAACACGATTGTTGAGTCTTACAATTAATAAAATACTGTATAGTGTCTCCTTACTGACTGTGGAGAAAAATAAAGCTGATGACTCCACAGTCACTCCTGGCTTTTTACTGCTTTTCCACCACAGGACCTGTGACCGGAACACAGGGACCCTCTTCTGCCATGTGGGGTTGAGTTTAGTGGCCTCACAACAGTCCCTGCAACAGGATCAGTCCTCTCTGAGTTTACTTTGACCTCTGAACATCCCTGACATGTGACGTAAAAGTATCATCTTCACTTTTTTTTCCTACACCATCATTTTTAAAAAACAGGAGTGAGCAAAATTGAAATTATTATAAGGTCTTTCTATCAATTCAGCTTGTAACTGAGAGGAAAACATGCCGTGTGTCTCCGTTTGTTCCTGCATGCTACGTCACAGCTGATCTCCACCACTCTACATAAAACCGGCCTCTTCTGTTCAGCTCTTGCTTTCCTAGCCTCCTCGACCTCTGCGTGTCTCTTCACCAAATATCAAATGCAACAATACAGCAGCAAGTAATCCTGAGGATGATGACGGCTTCACCATCTCCCATATTTACTGTTTCACTGTTGTCAGCTGTAAGCAGAATGACTGGACACCTCCTCCTTATTTGCATTTGTACTTTGACTGTTCCTGGGAAGCGGTGGAAATGCAAACACACCAGAGCTTTGGGCGCTGGCTTTGACCCCGGGACCCACTTCAGACAGCAAGACCCAGGAACTTTGGACTTTGATCATGAAAAACTGAGAGGTGTTTGACAAAGAAATTAGACCCAGAGGGAGAAAAAATAGAAAAGTGCTCTTTTTAAACAAATGAGGAGCAGAGGATGGGGGGTCGGGAGATGTTTACCACTCCACTGTTCCAGTCTCCTTAAAAGGCGAGTTCATGGAAAATGTGCCTCTTTAGATTTGTAACAAATGTTTCTCACTCAGGGCAGAAAAGGTTTATTGTTTCCAGCCAATGTCTCACTGAAGAAAAATGCTGAGCACAGCACAGTGACAACAGAGATGCACGTTGTGACTTGTGTACACTAACCTCTGCACTGTAGTCATCGTACAAGCAACATAAAACACAACATGGTAGAACAATTCTAATATCTGTGAGGGGAAATGAACATGATAGCACTAAGAAAACAGGTTGTTCAACATGTTATCTCTAGTGTGTGTGTGTGTGTGTGTGTGTGTGTGTGTGTGTGTGTGTGTCACTATTTTGAGATTAGTTCCCTCCCTTTCTCATAAGTGAAAACAAGTTTAGTTCAAAGCATAAAGGTTTTGTTCTGTGGAATCTTGTTTGGCAAACCTACACACAAACACACTCCAGCACTGTCGTCTTCCTTGGAATAATCATTAAGATAACTATGATGTCTTTGTAAACACACTTCGTATTGTTAGCATTCAGAATTTCTTACCAGAACACACTGTGTGAGTCTCTCATGTCTAATAAACATGAATGCACTTCCTGCCTCAAAAGACATTTGCAAAGCCTTATTTTGCAATATTTTCAAAGTTGCAGTGTTTACATTGGAGTGGGTAAAGCACATTTTATGGCTGAACATAACAGCAATAATGTAAAGTACCTGGATGTGGCTACATTAAAGGATGAAGGGGAAGAAAGAAAGAAAGAAAGGAGGAAGGGATGAAGTAAATAGGACAGGGGAAAAGATAGAATGGGAATTTCTAAATGACATCAAAGGGGAAAACTGTATAGAGAAGTTATATAATCAAAGTAATTAAAGAAGTCAACAGTAAGCATGAGTGTTTGACATGATCACGCCCTCCTCCGTGGCCCAGTTTAAAGACATGGGCAGCCAAGTGCAGCCTGTCACTGTGTCGATGTGAATGGGTGGAACGAATGACTCAGCTCAGCTCCAGGAGGCTATGAGCAAACATTATGCCAGGCATCAAATAAGCCGGGCACTCCAGCCTCCTGTTGCTGTGTGAGTAGGTGTTAATCACTCAAACAATCACTCACCAGGCCATTTACAGGATCTGGCCTTTTGTGCAAGGGCCACTTGGGAGTTTTACTTCAGCTATGCAAACATTTCTCTAAGGCAGAGGGAATGGAATAATTTTTTACACTGTGTTAAAGGTCCGAGGAGAAACAGTTTGCCTGGTAAGGTAACTGAACCTCAGTGGAAAAGTAGAGGAGTAAGAGAGGAGGCAGCAAATATGAAGTCTAGTGTTCTTGCTAACTGAAAAAAAGTGTTTTCAAAGTGGTTAGCCTAGCCGACCTTCAAGTTCAAGTTAGCCAAACTTCTACCTCATAGCTCAGGGTTAATAGTAGCATGTGTATCATAATACATTATTTGAAATAAGTGAAATAATTCGTTATTGTTATAGCTGGTAACAGACTTTTTCACTGCAGATATTATAAGATGAAACAATTGGGCAAGCACAGTTGTTACTGATGACATTAATGAAAGCTCTGTTCCATTTAAGTGTAGCAGTGTCTTTCCAGTGAGCCAGCATGAACAACAGCAGGACGTTTAATGTCATTAGTAACACCTGTGTTAACTCTACGATTTCATGTAAAAGTGGCTGCTGTGAAAAAAAAGGTCTATTGTTGCCATAGTGTCTTAGCCTAAATATCGAGTGCTAGTGAACTGAAGTGAATGGGGCAGGGCGTAAGGAAAATCACCTGGGGGTTTACAGTAGGCAATCAAGGCCTAACACGAAAAGCGGCCGACTTCCTGTGTGTGGTTTTAAATCAGCATCAGGCATTCAGAACAGTCTACCACATGCACTCTACGTCGCGCGCCCCCATGTCTCTCACCTTCTCTTTCTCTCTTTTATCTCACTTTACAACATCCCCCTTTCTCCTTTTTCTGTGTCTCGCGCTCTGGTCACCCAATACTCCTCCTCCACCTACAGTTTTAACGCATTAATCTGACCTGCTGCCACGTCTCACCTTGGTAGCCTCCTGGATGAGTCGCCGCACCACCTCCTTGATGTGGGGCCCGTTGTCTTTGGGCGGGTGTGTGTGCACGGCCACCCGGGTCACCCCTCTGAACAACCCCCCGCTGGGCCAGCCGATGTCCAGCGGTGGCACCTCGGTGTCCGACATCTCGGGCCAGTAGGTAGAGTGAACCCCGGAGTCCGCATCCGCCCCCTTCTCCGACTTGGACGGCGATGCCTGACTCTCCGTGTCATCACTGTACTCTTTGAAAACACTCCGTATCCATTTAATTTCTCGGGCGGACAAAAAGTCTTTCACGTTGTCATCTTGTAGTCGTGTTTTGAAGGCTCCGTCCCCCTTCCGGAGGAGCTCCTCGATAGCCGCGCGTTGTTCTTCGCTGTAGTAAAACTCCGGTTTGGACTCCGGGACCTTGGGGTAGATGTGACCGTCTTCCATGCACATAAGCTGGGAGTCGGCCATGGCTGCGTCCGCGGCGGTGGGTCCCACGACCCCTGGAGCACAGAGACGCCGTGTCTGTATAGGCTTGCTTGCCTGTCTGAATCCTCACAGGTAAACCGAAGGCTGGGAAAGTTTTCTTACCTGGATGGGAGGGGGAGAGGTGGAGCTCGGAGCAAGAAATTCTGCCTGAACTATGCTGCCTTCCAGTGCTACCGGGTTTAGGAACTGGGTTTGAATGAAAGTCTCCAAGTGGGGGAGGTAAAAAAAAAAACAGGGGGCTGGGAGAGTGAGAATTTTCTACTGGGAATTATTTGGCCTTCAAAGTAAATTGCTGTATGTTCTATAGCCAGTCTTTTGTCTTCAAGAAACGAACTTCCTAAATTAATAAAACAGTTTTTACACGCTCTTCTCATCAAATTCACCCACTGCAACTCAAAGCAGCCATTCACTGCTTGATTTGTCAAAGAAACGTCTTTGCACCTTTACAAGTTGGAAATCAGAGCTTACAAGGAGCACTTGAATGCAGCACGGGTTTGACAGGGCTGGTTTTGGAAAGTATGAGTCCCAAGGAGCTACCCTTGCAGTTTCTAACTCTTTCCTAGAATTGTAAAACTAGAATCATCTTGGTTATGACATGCAATATGTACTGCAAGCCATTATAAAACCTGTAAACATGACAGGCCAGACAAACTTTCCTGGAACTTCTGAGATTTACCGAAACTTTGATATTCTAACAAAGGCGTGCGTCTATAATCCCCTACTTATCCATAAACTCAGCAGTATGTAACTCAATCTCCTGTACCTTTAAAGTATTTCTGTGATCAGTTTTGGTTATTGCAATGTTGGTGGTTTAGGAAGCTTGATGCTCAAGTGTAAATATGTGTTACTGACTTATATGTGTTCTGTACATGGTATTTATACTTAGTTGTATCCAGTTCTTTTTCAGCTGTATTCAGTTGTGATATTTTCAAAATGAACATCTTTATTTTCAGAGTAGATTATATTCTGTTCACCAAATACAGTGGAATAAATAGATGTGGCAGCATAGGTGGAAAGGACAATGCAATTAACCCTTAATTGTTTCAGTTTTATTTTAACAAGCATTTTATAAAGGCAGGTGTCACTTTTACAAATGGTGAATATCTCAAATTGACTATTACGCTTAGTCTTGGCATGTGTGTGTGTGTATGTGTGTGTGTGTGTGTGTGTTCCTCTCAAATTGGTGTGGTGTAGTTGGAGGGGAAGAGGCCCGTTCTGCCCCTCAGCCGGCCTTTCCACCAGGACGGGTCGGATTTTTCCAGGACCTCGATGATGTCGCCGGCGCTGAAGTCCAGCTCATCTCTCTCCTCAGCCTGGAAACTGTACAGAGCTCTGACGCTCCGCATGGACGAGGTTGTGCGCTGCATGTGGAGGAAGTCATGACACACAGACATCAGCACAGAGATCCACCAAGGTATTTTGGTTGAGCATCAAATTATCAACATGCAGTATAAACACACACACACACACACACACACACACACAGTGCTATAGAGTACCTGTGGTGGTTTAGGGTTCGGTGGGCTGGGAGAGACAGGAAGGGACGGTAAACTATCTCTGACTCCTCTTTGCTGTCAGGACACAAATAGCATTAGTTAAAAAAACACAAAATAAACACAGGTGTTACTAATGACATCAATTAAGGATCCATTCCATTTAGGTCACGGCTTTCGCTAATAGGCCAGAGACACATACACAGACACACACACACACACACACACACACACACACACAAAGCTGTAGAATACCTGTGGTTTGGGGTTTGGTGGGCAGGGAGAGACAGGAAGGGGTGGTAAACTATCTCTGGCTCCTCTTTGCTGTCAGGACACAAATAGCATTAGTTAAAAAAAAGTTTTTCAATTTGATATTTTTGTATTGTCTTTTTTTTTCTTTCTATCAGTGTAGAACATAAAGTGTTCACACTGAGGAGGGCCTTGGTGCTGAAGCATCTGTGTTGTTCTTAATAGACCTTTTTCACAGCAGCCTTTTTGACATGAAATAGTAGGGCAAACACAGGTGTTACTAATGACATTAAAGAAGGTCCCATTCCATTTCAGAGCCAGGGTCCTGCTATTGTTCACTGGAAAGACTCTGCTACACTTAAATGGAACAGAACCTTCATTAATGTCATTAGTAACACCTGTGTTAACCTGCTATTTACTGTCAAAATGGCTGTTGTGAAAAAGGTCTGTAGTTTTACTTTGTTTGTTTGATTTATAGAAACATCCAGTGATGTGGACATGAAGGAAAAAGTGAAGCTGAGATTAAAATCATGCTAATGTTGTAATTTAGACTTTTTTTTTTTCATTTAAAAGACCTCATCTTTACATATGTTACATTAGGTTCATACATCATAATATGATATATAAATAACACACATGGGGGAGCAAATTAACAGCAGATTAAACTGAGATTAGGTTAATTAACCCTCTATGCCCTTCCTGTACAGGCCATTTAAAGCCTCTTACAGCACCATAAGTGTATACATTCTTAATATGGGTTGCCCCGTTGGGGAGTGGAACCCCCAGTGTCAGTTTTAGTGCCCACTGAGCCGCATAGAATCACATAATTTCTGTTCAGTATTGTCACATTTGATACATGTGGATTAAAAACAGAATTGAAAAAGGAATTTGTGGTTTCTCTACCTGTTGTCCTGCCTCCCGCAGGAAGATCTCGCTGTGTTTGGAGACTGAGTTCCTCTTGTAGTGGTCCACCAGCTGGTTGAGAGAAGCAAACGCCTCTAACCAGAGGTAATACTGCCCCCTACTGTTTCTCATCACCTTAAAGTGCTGCACGTCCGCTTCGTGTCTGCAGTGACAACAGGATAAAGCCACTTCATTCTTCTAAGGTAAAACACATGCATGCAGTTTTTATTAAACTCTCATAATATAATTCTGGACATTTTTATGAAAATTTGAAATACTTTACATATTTTGTAGCTTTATTTTGTATAAGCACATGAGAAATCTGTCTCATGGAACGCTTGCTTGCCTGCCATGTCTTAATGGATGCTGAATGTAAAATATCTACTATATGCATAATATAAGTATATGTACATGTTTAATAAGTATAATATGTACAGAATATGAGGTTGGCTTTATTTTCTACTGGAGACTATTGTTGTGAATTCTTTCACTTAGCAGAACACACCACAGTTACAATCCCACAGACAGAAAAGACAGAAGATGAGAAATATGTGAGTGAGGGAGGAGTGTAAAGAGAAAGAAAGAATAAAATGTCTAATTTTCTTCATTCTTTAGTAAGAAAATGGAGAAGTTGACAATATTAAACACATTAACAAAACAGCTGGATTATTTCCAGTGCAGGTGCAATGGCATCTGGTAGCAGAAAATGTTTTATCCATCTATGAATAGAACAGTTCATGTCAGGTTGATGACAGTTCCTTAGAATCAGAGAGAAAGTGCACAGTCATACAGGCCGGAGTCCATCACAGAGGAGGCTCAGAGAGCATGGCCTCACTCCACCTGAAGGCAGTGCAGTCACAACACATGTTTTGAGCCGGGGTGTGTTTCTCACTTTTTTTTTTTTTTTTGACAGGAAGTACTTGCTCTCTTGCATTTACACTATGCTATCACCTTCTCCACTCACTCATATGACACACAGCTGACTGCAACAGGTTTATTCCCCTTCTCTGGGGCTCGTCAAAAGGCATTCTGGGAAATGTGGAAAACCATTAACTGATGGCGCGTTAACATCCTCCTTGGATTCATGGGATGGGTCGGAAGCTCCAGATTTGTTTTTAAAAAATCCATTCACATTCATGTGAAAGCTGAAAGGTTATTAGCTTCATAAGCTACTGTCAACAAGGCTAACGTTAGCTAACAAGTGTGGGATTTTCACAGCCAGAGTGGGAAACAAAGCATTTAGGGTTTCTATTGTGTTTCATCATATCAGATGTATTATCAGTCACAAAAAACTCCATGCTGTGGGCAGGCATGTTGAAACATCACTACTGGGCCAATTCGCGTTACAGCTAGATTTCCGATTTGCCCGGCTTGATCAGACGTTCATGTGCTGTGACGTTCATGTGCACTTCCTGCTGAGAATCTGGAATATATGATAAACTAAATGAAAAGTAAAAAAAAAAAGTAGGAGTAGAGGGAGCTGGTCGACAGAAAGCATCTAGACCAGAAAAGTAAATTGTAACATGTCAGCACAGAAGAACTCAGAAGAAGGGTGGATTTTTCCTTTAAGTTCTGCCAAACATGCACACCTGACAGAGATGGAGAAGTTTCCCGGTGCCCCACTTTGGCTGCTCCGTATGAGGAAAGCCCCCACAGGCTGGGCCATCAGTTTATCCTCGGCGTCACGACGACTGGCATCCTCCTGATACCAGCTGAAGGTGGGAGGTGGGACGATTTTGAAGCAGGAAGGGGAAGAGGGGAGTTATAGGGTGAAATGTTCAGGGGAGAACGAGTGCGTGAGGGTGGGAAAGGGAGGGGGAGAAAACGAGGGTGGCAGGGAGGAGGTCAGAAAAGGTCAAAAAAGAAATATGGAGATTGGGAGGGACGGGTGTCAATGACGAGAAAGAAAGAGAGAGAAGGGGATGGGATGAGACATCATGCAGATAACATCGGGTTATTCATTTCAACAGCTGCAACATACAAGTTCTGGAGAATCACCATTTCCTCTTTATTGACCTCACTTCCTTTTATTCTATCTTCCCCCTCTCTAATTGGTCCTTAGTTTCCCCTTAGTCACCACTCATTAAAGAGATATTTCAACATGCTTCCACGGTCTAAAGGGTCCTCACTTGGGTGCAGAGGTTTAAAATATCCAAAGTGTCCTTTTCTCTCTGTGTTATTTGAGGTTTTTACCTGGGCAGGTAAATGTCGATGTAGTTTTTGGGCACATAACCCTCTTCTCCACTGAGCGCTGCTTTGTACCAGTCGTCATTTGTACCCAGGACCTGACACACAGGAACAGAAACACACACACACACACACTCTGGTTTACAGATCCATCAAATACTAGGCCTATTGCATATTATCAATATAATGTTTTCCTCTACAGGGGTTCCCAACCAACTCACCATCCACTGAAAAATCTCAAATATTTGCAGCTCACATGTATCAGGAGACAGCACATTTATTTTTAAGACTAAAGAACCACCACACAAAGAACAGTTTATCACAGTGTTTTCATTTTAAAAGGTAAAAAGAAAAAAGACATGAACATTTAAACATTGAAAAATACCATTAAATGGTTATTTTTTAAAGTTTCAAACATTTTCATGAAAATCTGTATGTAGTTTTGTCAATGATTTGGTGGGCCACTTGCAATACCTTTGCAGACCACATGGGGGCTGTGAGTTATAGTTCGGAAAACTGCACTATGGCCTTACCAATTCATGTCTATCTGTATAGTATATGCTCAAGTTGTGTATTTTTTAAACAACCAAACATTTCAAATTTAAACTGAACCCAACCAAGAATTGAGGATTACAGAGAGAATTTAACTTTCAGTGCAAGCTTCTTTACACCAAGATTTAATGAACAGAATGAATTATTTTTAAAAAATTTTA
>OMLF01056644.1:8264-21681 GCA_900302615.1 Holocentrus rufus | reverse complement strand
ATTAAAAAAATTTAAATAAAAATAAATAAATAAATAAATAAATAAATAAATAAATAAATAAAATGAAATAAAATAGATAAATAACACTTGTTTTTCCTGCTGTATGGAGGGGACTTTGTCCTCAGATTATTCCAAAATGCCATTAGAAAAGTAGGCTACTTCCTATTGGGTATGCAAGTAGTCTGACTATTGGTGAATCCAAATATTATAACTTGAACAGCTTTTTTCCCCCCATATACAGTGTATGCTGTAGCTAGAGGAGGTACCTTTATTATGAAAACCGGAATTAATCTCTTCGATGTGCCCAAGCTTTTAGAGTCAGGCAATTTTTTTTAACCTTTATTTACACTCCCGGCTAATGTACTTTCCAGGAAGACACTCAACCCTGAACCAGTGCCTTGAACAGCGGGAGAGTGCTCAGCCTCCAGTATTGAGTCTGTGTTGTACAGGGCACGGCTAACACTGTAGCTTACTCGGAAGTAAAGGCGAAAATGAAAATACTGGCATGCTGACACACTTCTTTTACAGTTATTGCTATTTCCGCATCATCTGCAGGGTCCGCCCCGATGTACACTACCCAAGTCTGAGCACACCGTGCCAGCTGCTGCCAGAACAGAAACTGTGGTCTTCATTGGTGTAGAGAGGGTAAAAGTCACCGTCAGTCTTCAAAACAAATTGTTCCCTGCCGCCCTCCTTCCCCCACGAGACGACACGGCCTCTACAGGTAAGTCATTTGTTTACTACGGAGGAAGTTTCACTCCTTTTTTTCTCTCTGTTTTCCAGACCCCTGGAGTGACAATTTGGGCGAGATATAGAGTTGACATTTGTTTTTGACACCTGGTTTCACAGGTTAACCAGCCGTGTAAGCCCACTGTATTCGTGCTGAAACCACTCGAGCGTATCAGATTTATATCCGCTGTTACAATAACAACCGAGGTAAGTCAGGCTACATCAAATACTTCAACCAGGTACATTCAGCTAAATTGTTACTCCTTGTTAATGTTTGCTTTGTCGTGTGAATAACCAGTTAAGTGACCTTGGAGCCATAATCATTTTCACTCTGTAAAATCAGTTTAGAAAAACACTTTGTCAATAACATTTATTTTACTTTGCATCTGTGGTAGGCCAATTCGTTTATGGGTTCACAGGGATCCTAGTTCACATAATGTAATTTTGCAGTCCTTTTGAAATTATTAAAGGTCTACAGTTAATAAGATAAAGACTGTTATAATATGTTGTCTCTCTTTATCTGTCTGTCTGTCTGACTCTCTCCTGTCTGTCATTTCAGTGTGTGAGTGATGACTGCCAGTACAGCAAACTACCTGTGGTCTATGCAGGATGTCCTCGGTCAGGGGGCTACGGCCAGCGTCTACAAAGCACGCAATAAGGTAGAGTGGGAGGATCACGTTCATCATCTTTATCATTTAGGCCATCTGATGTGCTTGTGTCCACATTAAGCAGTGACGCCAGGGCCTATCATATCAAGAGGATGTGGTTGCAGCGATTTGGAGACACGTGGGCAGTTGTTGACGACTTTGCACCAAATGTGACGCCGTGACATGTCAAACTGATGCAAAAGTGTGTGTGTGCACGTGTGTGTGTGGGTAGAGAACGGGCGAGCAGGTGGCAGTGAAGGTGTTTAACATGGTGAGCTACAGCCGGCCACAAGAGGTCCAAATGAGAGAGTTTGAGATGCTGAGGAGGCTCAACCACAGCAACATCGTCAGGCTGTACACTGTGGAGGAGGTAAGGCAAATAACAGGAAGAAAGGCAAACCACAAGGACGGAAAGATGATAGTATAGAATAAGATAGCTATCACTGTGACATAACGCTGCAACTTATTAATGTATTAATGAATTTATCAGCAGAGCACTTGGACCAACCCTGGGTTTTACACTGATACAGATCAGATTTACAAAATGCTGATGATCTTGTCATCCTGTCAACGAAACAAGGAAAGTCTTCAGCATAGTCTCAGCATATTAAAGAACTACTACAGCAATTTCTCATTTACAGTACAAAGGCAAAAAAACAAATATGGATTGGCATAAAATGCCCCATAAATTGAGGGAAAGATATATATTTTAAACTGAATACGTCACAGAGGGCTATTTATGCTAGCAAAAAGAGACATTTAAATATAGAAATTACTGTCAGGATTTCAGAAAAAAGTAAAATATGGAACCTTTATTGCCATGTTTGAGATAAGAATCCAGTTTAAAGCCTGCATGCAGAGTTTGGCATAAATATTGTTAATTTTAGCATTCTTTTAGCACAATGAATTAAGCTGAATCTCCTTCTGTTGTTTGTTGGTCTGCCTCTCTCTCCCCTCCAGATGTCGTCTAAACAGAAGGTGTTGGTGATGGAATATTGTTCAGGAGGAAGTCTGCTCAGCTTGCTGGAGGAACCAGAAAATGCCTTTGGTCTGCCTGAGACAGAGTTTCTCATTGTGCTGCAGTGTGTAGGTGTGTGAGTGTGTGCATCTGTGTCTGACCAGGACTCTTAACAGAACGTCTAAAATTAACGGTTCCTCTCTCTGTTCTCTTCAGTGCAGGGTATGAACCACCTGCGTGACAATGGAGTGGTGCACCGAGACATTAAACCAGGAAACATCATGCGTCAGGTTGGGGAAGACGGCAAATCTGTTTATAAGCTGACTGACTTTGGAGCAGCAAGAGAGTTGGAAGACGATGAGAAGTTTCTGTCTATTTATGGAACTGAAGAATATCTGGTGAGACAACGGGATGCGCTTGTTGGGAATGTTCTTTATGGGAATCCGGGCTCCCTGTGCTGTTAAGGGTGCCAAAAACAAAAACAAAAAATCTTTGAATTGTGCAGGGATGCATCAACTTAGTTTCTCTAAGGAGATGATACATGCCAGAAGAGAAGTGCTCTACTCCTCTGGCACTAATGGAAATAACATTTTGATAGACCAGTTTGATCTCTCAAAGGCAGAAATCAGATTCTTAGTGACCTAGTAACAATATTGCTTAAAATGATGGGTTGATTATGGATTGATTTCTGCACCGGCTGGAATTAAATGGCAGCCGGTGAATTTAATAAATGTAATAACGGCGAATGCATGTAAAAACCGTTACAATAAACGTTAAAAGTGTGGAAAATATAAGAAATGAATGAAAACTCACATCATGCTAGAATTTTCCTGTAATTCATCTCTACTACAGATTAGCATGTGAGGAATTTCATTGACAGTGCTGTAAGTATGCTGATGAAATCTGTTGGACTATAATTCTATCACTGCCACTTCATTTTTCTTTGCCGCCCACCCAGTTACAGGGTAATCCATTGCTGCCACAGGGTGTTTTATTTACACTGTCATTTATATGATCTACATTCCTACGGCACAACCCACTTAGCTCAGGCCCACAATTTCTTTTGGCCACATGCCATTAATGTAGCGGTGATTTGCTTTTCTCAGGGTATTTATAAGTAATTATTAAGTTCTTGTCAGAAGTGCTGTTGACTTTAAGAAGAATGCTCTGCCATCTTGACACATTTAGCCTACGCTATTTCCATGTTATTCAGATGTGTTTCAACATGCTGCACAGCTCCAGCAGAGGCCTTAACCTAAACTTTAACTCACGTCTTCACACCTGAATCTGATCTGCACTCAGAAGACTGGGTGGCCCTCTAGTGGACAAAATAACTATCATCTTGTATCTTGTATTAGTATTCAACACTTGATATTGAATCCTATGAGCTCAATTTGGAGCTTGTTGTTGAGTGGGATTAGGAAGCCATGACCAACAGTAGTCTGTATAAGAGATGTTTTATAGCAGATGAATGGTTGCCCAAGTTATTATTTAATCTTTTAGCCAATGATATCACTATATGTGTCAAATCTAGAGGCCCTTTGAGAGCTACTTTGTGACATAGAAACATTCAGTCAACCATGTTGTTATTTTATGTAGTCCTAGCAACCTCAGCACAACAGATTTAACATCTGTTTTCATGTCATTCGAGGTAGTGTCTTCTGAAGCTGTGGATGCAGCATGTTCTGCTAAATTTCTGCATGCTGCTCACGTGACATGTTGTACTGCATAAGAGAGAAAGAATGGATAAGAGAGAGAGAGAGAGAGAGAGAATCCTGGTGAAAGATATTGGAAGTTTGGGTTAAAACGCTGCTTTATTTTGACATTTAAATTATACCCACTATATTCATAATCTTAATTACTATTCACATATGAAGATAAGATCACAGTATTGAACTGTCTTGAATTGTCGCTAGTTTTACTATCTGTATTTATATGTGTGTGTAGCACCCAGACATGTATGAACGTGCAGTGCTGCGTAAGCCCCAGCATAAGGCCTACGGTGTGAGTGTGGACCTCTGGAGTATTGGTGTGACATTTTACCACGCTGCAACTGGTAGTTTGCCCTTCATACCCTATGGAGGACCTCGCAGGAACAAGCCCACCATGTAAGTTAGTGTAGGTCTGAAATCACAAATCACACTTATCCGTCAGATATGTACCTAGAACCCCTCATCAAGAGAGGGATGTAGTAGCACTGTATGTTTATATAAATGTCTTTCTGCGGCAGAAGAAGCCTGACATCCTGTTCACGCTTGGTTGTAACATCTGTCTGAGGTGATGCAATCACAAGTGGCTACGTACAGATGTGAATGGAGACACTGGACACATTGTAATCCGATCCGGTCACAAAGCATTTGTAGTGTGAACGCTAATGCATCTCAACGTGCCCCGACAACACTGGGAGACCGCCTAGTTGCTTTGTGAAAGGATGAAGCACTAAGAGACAGAAGCGATAGAGTGAAGTCTTGGCGTTAAAGTGAAATTTGAATGGAGTTCTTTTTTTATGCATTGAGATGGCTGCGTTTTTGTTGTGTATTCCAAAAATGTGTTTGCACAACTGCTTTGTGATTATGCCAGACTTAAGGAATAGGATGGGAGAGGAATATTGGGTCGATCGTGACAGTATGGAGTATAGAAGTGAGGAGGAAGAGGGGATGGGAGAGAGTTGGAGTCAAGTACAGAGGAATCAAAGAAAGAAAAGAAAGGAACAAAGTTATTCTGGTAAATCTGAGGTCGATCACAAATCTGATTACACGTGCTCACTGGAGATGCATGATAATCCAAGGTGTGAATGAGCTGTCCACTTGTGATTGGATCACCTGAGACAGATGTTAAAGCCAAGTCTGAGCAGGGTCTGAGATGCAAGTCAAAAGCTGAAAAGGTCTGTCTAACTTGTGTTGTGTGTTGTTGGACAGGTATAAGATAACCACAGAGAAACCTATGGGTGCAATAGCTGGAATACAAAGGGAGGACGACGGACCTATAGAGTGGAACTACCATCTGCCCATCACCTGCCAACTCTCACAGTACGTCACCACCTGAAGTGTGTGTGAGCAAGTGTGCATGTGAGAATTTAATAAATACAGGACAGGCACTGATGCTTGTTTCGGCCTTTCGCTCTCTCTCTGTCTCTCTCTCTCTCTCTCTCTGTCATTATCTCCATCTCTCTCTGTCTCCAGGGGTCTGAAGGTGCAGCTGGTTCCAGTGTTAGCAGGAATACTGGAGGCCGACCAGGAGAGGTGTTGGGGTTTTGACCAGTTCTTCACAGCCACCACAGATATACTGCAGCGGCAGCCTGTTCATCTCTTCTCCCTGCAACAGGCCATGGCCCACTGCATCTACGTCCACCACTACAACACGTACGTCTGCACAAACATACTGCATCATCTCACACCTTATTCTGATCAGATCCCATTAAAAGTACCTGGTATGGGTACCTGTATCTTTGCTCTTGAGCCCTAATGAACATGTTGAATACATTTCCTACCCCAAAAGACATTTGCAAACACTTATTTAGGAATAATTTGAGTTGCATTGTTTACAATACATCACCTTTATTCTCATGGCGTGCTGAAATAACACGTGATGCAAACAATATGAGGACCCAGTCTTTCAGTACGATAGTGCTACCATGGTTACAAACTACTTTTGGTACCTTTAATTTGTCCTGCAGTCTACAGAACATTAAAAATCCTACCAGCCTGAAAATGCAAAAGATTTCACACAAGGCAAAAGACTTTAGCAGGTTTCTAGTCTGTCTGTCATACAGGTGCATTAACTTGAAGGCGAGGTAGAGTTCATGATGGAGTTCACCAGCGGTGTTAGTGATGCAGTTGACTCACTTCCTGTCAGTTATTTATTCCCGCAGCCAGAGCTACACCCTCATTGGCCGTTGGCAGTCTCTTCCTGAGATTTATGTTTTCGTCCCACACTGCAGCATTTCATGCACATTTGAGTCTGGACATTGTGGTCAAGTTTGAAATGATGTCATCTCCCCGTCTTTTCTGCAGCCTGACCAGGGGCCACAAACCAAGTCCTTAAGCCTTTTGACTACAAGATTAGCAATGCCAGTCAATACCACTAACTCACCCGCATCTGCTGAGTCAGCAAAGACTCACCCTGATATTGAAATCAATCAGGCTTGTAAATTCCTACCTGAAACCAGACTAAAAGTCATTTAGTTACCACCTCACACAACTTGAGTCACATAAATGCTCTTTCCCCCTCCCTTTCTCCCTCTTCAGGGTGTCAGTGTTCATTGAGGAGGTGGCATCTCAGACTGGTATAGGAGTACAGCAGCAGCATTTGCTCTACCTGGGTCATGAACTTCCTCTGGAGGGTAGCATGAAGGTGACCAATCTTCCCCGAACCTCACCCTCCCAGCCCCTGCTGCTGCTCAGCCACGTGTCTGAGACAGGCAACAGCCTCCCGTTCAGAGAACGTAAGACAAAGACACAAGCACACGCACACACACACACACACACACACACATATGCAGGGGCCACAGTGACATTGCTATTCTGTTTACTGATTACTAAAATCTATTATTTTCCTTCACTCTCCTGCAGCAGAGACCCCCGTCATCCCGTCCAGGTTTGATGTCGTAGCAGACTACAACTTTTCCAAGGTGCTGCTGCTGCTTTCAGCTCTTTTGTGTTTCAGCCATGCCGACAGTTCTGTTAACAAATGAAGTAATTTCATATATTGCAAGGCCTTTCCCTTTATCCTTTTTACCTCTTTTCTGTAGGCAATAGTAGGAATCGTCCACCAATATCTAAGGATAGTACGCTTGCTACACACACACCGAGAGCTGTTGCTTCAAGGATACTACAGCTACATGTGAGACATGCAGACATTATCAGTGTTTTGTTTCACTGTATTGAGTAGTTTATATTATATTTAATATTCTAGGTAGTTCCCCAACATAATCAGCCTTTCCCCTTCATTTCTCTCTTCCTCTTTCCTCCCACTTGCTGTTCTTCAGGATGAAGTTGCGTAAGGAGTGCGGAGAAGCCATGCTCAGTATCAGAATGATCACCATCAGACTACAGGCCTGCCTTAGCTCAGCACATAGGCTGCACATGCTGTGAGTTAATTCATACACTCTTAACACATTGTCAGAGAGAGGCTTGGAATCAGCAGGGAAGATAGCTAGCTTTCTGGTTAGTTAGCTATCGCTTATCAAGGCCAGATTCCAGCGGCTGGTTATAGTTGACCTAAAATGTGAGGCTGGCTTTACATGGTGCAACTGAAGTGCAGCTGCAGCTTTTGCATCATCAAGTGGAATGTTCCATATGGGTTTGTTGACATGGCAGCAGTAAAAGCTTAATTTGCAGCCTGCAACTATTTGTATGGAAGTTGCATTGTGTGAAGCCAGCCTTACACTTTGAAATATGGACCTTAATCCCCAAGGATCCTTTACGACCTTTATGATACAATGCAATGCGATACCAGACAATGCACTTTGTTAATCTTTAGAGGGAAAGTACTTCGCCTCCATACACACAGGACAGAGACAACAAACAGAATCATAAAAAAACACAATGAATTACAGTTATACCATCACAAAGCAGGATCACAGAGGGGAATAGCACACATTCCAATATTGCAAAGATAACGTAATCAATAATATCATAATATGCACAATCAACATGCACATACAGTAGATGGCATTTACTTCCATTCCTTTACATGCGTTTATTTCGAATATATTTTTCAGTAGGGAATCTGCAAAATGCAAAATAATCACTATAAAACTTCTGATACCGTCTTACCCTTATCTATAAGCTCCTCTCCTCTTCCCTCCTCCCTTTCTCCTCCTGTATCTCTTCTGTCTATCCGTCCCAGAGGCCAGTACACTCAAGAAATCCCAGGCTCACCTGATAACAGCAGGCTGCGGCTGGTGAGACTCGTCAGGAACTAACATCAGGGAAACCCACTTGACTGACAGGAAGTGGTGCAGGGTTCGGGGCTGTGCAGGATTTTTTTCCTCACTTTGTTCTCCCATTTTGCCTTTATTAGTCAGTATATAGTGGAGAGTGACAGGAAGAGGGATGAGAGAGGGGATGACATGCAACAAAGGTGACGAGCAGCAGGGAAGTGTAGTGAGGAAGGAGACCGACCTCAAACCAGGATGCTGGATTGAAGGCCCTGCATGTGTGGCGAGCATCTGTCTTGATGAAGTGGCCTTGAGTAGGAAATATCTACTGACTGAAGGTGTGTTGATCTGTAGTTCAGGCTGCACTACCTGCAAGTCAAAAGTCAATATCTCTATCTGGATCAGTTGAGTGTCACATGTCTATGAGCCAGATTCAAACCAACAACATTACAAAAATGTGTGCACCAGTGTGTGCTTGCTCAGCCACTGGAATGCCCTGGGAGTTTTCTCCTTTTATTTCCTTCACTGTGGTACATGATATGCAAAGCATGATTTGGTTTTGGTGTCTGTGTGGGTGTCTGACTCTTTGTTTATAGACACATTCTTGTCAACACAATAACTCAAGAACAATACATGATAGAAACTTCATACTTAACCACTGATGATCTCATTTTGGAGAACCTCACAGCAGAAATTTACATATTGAGGAAAAGCTGGTTTTCTTGAAACTGCTGTTACACCTTAATGCTTTAAGATGTTGAGTGACATATTTATATCACCCACATTGCATAAATGTCCACGTTAACAAGTGATTTAGTCTCATATTTAGTGTTAAAATGTTGTTTTTCTTAAAACAAGTGCAAGAAGTTGCCAGTGGGACACGAGAACAGTTCTTAAATGTTTAATATGTCATGAGGATTTTAGCAGGACATAAGGCGCCTCAAGTGTTCACTATTTCTACTTTATTGATTGTAAAGAGAGAGAGGGAGTAATGACAGTAATAACATAACTGGATTCAAAGTCATGACATACATGAATGCTGTAAATGTTAAAGTTCTAGGATGGACTTGTTGTTTGTTGATTGGGTTAGGTGTGGAACAGGCGAGTCTCAGAGTTTCTCACTTCTGTCCCTGCAGATCCACGAGCACCTGCCTGTTTACACCGCCGGGATCCAGGAGTTTCAGACCCGACTGAACCAGCTGCACATCGAACAGGCCAAACTGGCAGAGACACTTGCTGACGACAAGAGGTATGCAGAAGAGGCGGGGATTAGCAGCTTCAGGGATTTCCCATGATGTGTACGTGCTGTTTGAACTCTGACCTCTATTTCCTTCAGCCGCCAGAAGATGGAGGTGCTGCTGGAGAAGATAACGGCCATTCACCAGCAATATCGCAAGGACAGACTCATTGGCAGTGTGTATAGCTTTTGTGTTTGTGTGTGTGTCCCTGTATGTCACACATATATATTGTGCGTGCTTAAACAACACTGTCCCAACTCATACTGATCATTTTCACTGCAGAGGTGACGTACAATGATGAGCAAATCCATAAGTTTGAGAAGTGAGTATGTGTCTTGAGTTGTGAATTGTGTTTTCTGCAACACGTCCGCTTTCCGATTCACCCAGACCTGAAGACCACGTTATTATGAGCTCTGCCTTGATCTGCCTCTCACTCTCCCCTCTCAGAATTCACCTGTCGTCTCATATTAAGCGAGTGAAGTCTCTGTTCAGAGAGGACTGCGTGCAGAGATACAAAGAGCTTTTGGCCTCAACGCGGACATGGAGCAGGTCAGAGCAGCTCTCAACTCACATTTATGCAGTATCCCAATGAAAAAAATCCACTCCCGCAAATTTTCACAAAGGCCTTTTCAGAGATTAGAAGATTGATAGCAATATAATATAATCTGGCAGGAGAAAGAACCATAATCATACTGTAAAGTTTCCGGTGCAACATCGCAGAGGTCAGCTTATCCTTCCCTGGCCTTTAGTTCCATCCATAGATGTGCTATATTTGGACATGCTGGTTTACCACTTTCTAGATAACAGTTAGGGTGGAGCAGGGTGGGGAGGGTGTTAAAAAGGTGTGTGGGTGGCAGCTGTTGGCTATTGCCTGTTAGGTGAACTGTGTAGCTGTGAAAACAAACAATAACTAAACCATTATTGGCTCTTCACCAAAACTAAACTTAAAAATTATCTTTGTGCTTCTGCAAGCATTGTGACAATTCCACCAATATGTAGCTATACTGTGTACCGTCGGGTTAGCTTGGCAAAACCAGACTGTATGACACGGTTGGCAAACTCTAACTGTATGATGCTGGTGTTCAGTAGTCCCTCTCAAACAGGGTAATTAGGATTCTGGCTTATGGCTTGATTTTTGTTTGGCAAGTACTATTGAAATGAACTTCTGACAACAAATTTTCATTTTTTTTTTTTTTTACTCTGCAAGTCTTGTCTTCTACTTTTCCACAGATTGGGTGTTCAATATATATGTGAAAATAATATACTGCAGGTTGTAATACGTTTCAGAATTTTATATAGCAGTATTACCTGGCAGCTTGTTTATCTTCTATTTGAAGTTAAAGATTTAATCAGCAAGGTATTTTACTTTGTTTTATCTTGATAAAGTAGTTTTGTCGTTCCATACACTGGTTGAAATCAGGGAATTAAGAATATCGCTCCTCTCAGCTACTGTGAGGATGGCTACTGTCTTTTGTGCAAAGTAATAAAGCACCAGTTTTGCTCAGTGGAGCTGGTCAGCGGCCCACAGCACAAGACTGCAGTGGTACAGATTCCAGGTGTGTGTGGATGTGTTTAAGGAACCTCCTAATATGCAACCGTTTGCATATCTTTTTAAACATTTTGCAGCCTTAATTCATGTTATACCTACACTTGTCCAGCCATCTGTCCCTGCACAAAAAAAGTTAGGGTTAAAGTTAAGCATAGGTTTGGATCGCAGCTAAATAAAAAGTTTTAAAAAATTAAAATAAAAAATTTCCTCACATGAAAAAAACTGAATTAGCTCCCCCTCTGTTTGTCCAATAGTGCAGGAAATGAAGGTGCACTACTCAACACAAATAGAAGTGCAGCTTTAATATAAGAACAAATGTCATTGACCAAATTGCATGAATCTGCTCCTACTGTGTTTCCAGTGTCCTGCAAGAGATGCAGAACCGACTGGAGGACTTCAGCTCTTTCTCCAGAGGCCTGCTGGCAGACCTGGAGTTGTGCGAACAGCAGCAGAATAAGGTCAGCATTTTATTTTTCATCCTTGGCTTCACAGTGGGCACTAAAGCCATTTAGCTTATTCTGTGGCAACTGGTGTTTTTTGGCAAAGAACTAGTAGCAGAAGCAGAGTGGACATGTTTTCTGGGACCTGGTCCCTGGGTAGGTAGCAAATTGGCTCTGGAATTTAAAAAATCATATCTCACTACTTTGTAAAACACGGTGGGCTGCCCTCCCTATATATTGTCTACCATCAACAATGATTCAGCAGCAAACCAAGTGATGCCAATGGTGTTTTTTGCAGAAAATGCTCCACACTGTAAAATAGCCCTTAATGATGTCACTCATGTTGCATCTCAGCGATGTAATGATGTAACATCTCATCCCTCCCCATCAGGCTTTGGACAGAGTCCTTCTCATTCTGCAGTCCAAGAGAACGGGACAGGAGCCTGAAAACATACCCAGGGACAAGGGCCAGATGGTTTCCAGGTGTGTTTGTGTGCGTGTGTGTGTGTGTGTGTGTGTGTGTGTGTGTGTGTGTGTGTGTGCGCGTGTGTCTTTGCGTGGGTGTGTGTTTTGGTGTCTGTCTGTACATGTTGAAAAAATAGTTAACCAAATAGTTTGTCTCCCTCTGTTCCAGGATGCTCCATCTGAAGGAGGAGATGGAAATTTTGGTCAGGGAGCTACAGTGTAACAACAGCATTATAGAGAGGTCAGCTGAATGGATAACTTGCTGTAGAAACATCTTCTGTGTCTTTCAGGCATGAGTCACACCCCTGTATGAATATGTAAGATATTGATTGACCGCCATGTTTGTGTTTGTGTTTGTTATCTGGTGCAGTTTGGGAACAGTGAACCCTGCAGCAGCTCTGGAGCCGACTCTGGCCCGACACTCTACACTGTGACCAAAGTGCAGCATCTTTCATTTTAACTTCCGCTCTTTTGGACACTCATGGATGCTGTACTGATTCTTGTTGCAAAGAAGCACTCCTGTATTGCATGCAGAGGGAAGAACTAAAGACAATCAATAAAATGTGATTCACAATCTAGAGATAAGATGTAAAGAATGGGGAAGGAGGAAGTGCCTTGGGATGAAAGTGTATTCAGAGACAGTATAATGGGAAGAGCGACTCCATACAGCAGTTCAATACAAACCTCATCAATGCCTTTAGTGTTATTGTATTTCTAATAGGCTGCCATTACAGTGATTGACTGTTATGATAACGCAAAATGAATCTTATGTCAGCTGCTAAGTTATTCTGCAGCTTCTTTCTTGTGCCTTGGAAGCAGCACTGCAGAATCTGAGAACCTTTAATGTTAAATCGACAAGGTTAATATTGACTCTGTCTTGCTGAATAGGTCAGTGTCTTTGTGTGTATGTGTGTGTGTGTGTGTGTGTGTGTGTGTGTGTGCGCGCGCGCACCAGGGATTAATCTGAGTACTGTATTCAGGAAAGCAAGAATAATGAGATGGAAACAGAAATCTGTTTGTGTTTGTATATTTTTTCTTCTACCTGAAGTTGCTTGTTATTATTTGGATTAGAGGGAAAAAATCTGTTCCAGGTCAAGTTCTCGGCATGGAGATCTGTACAATCCAGACAGTTCATAAAACTTAGTTACATATAAAAATAAAGGAAAGGGAGACTGAGAAATGAAAAGTACAGTATGAGGATTTGGAAAAATGTTTCATAATTAATTATATGCCAATATTAAATCAGTTCGATCCTTTGAAGGCACAACAATGATACAACATTTGCCCAGATCAGCTTGACTTCTGGTGTAAACCACACCCACTTCCAGTCCTCTATCTGAATACAGACACAGAGACAGATCATTTTGTTGGTTGAACAGATAATGACGTCTCTGTACACCCCTCCTGTTTACCTTTGTGTCTGTGTGTGTTTTTGTTGGGGGAAAGGTTGAAGTCATCTAATCTTTTTTTTTTTTTTTTTTTTTTTTTTTTTTTTAAAAAAATTTTAAAA
>OMLF01056642.1:6168-18237 GCA_900302615.1 Holocentrus rufus | reverse complement strand
AGGAAAGGCAGGAGTGCAGAGCAGGATGCCTCATTGTGACTCACTGCTCTTATGAATCACTGTTCACTACAGATGGCTCACCCCTCCCCTGGGTGCTATTCATGCCGCAGTGGTTTATCAAGGAGATTTATAAGGCATTTATTATTGTTTTTTGTTTTTTTTTTATATATTCATGCTGATACTTGGCCTGTTGTCAAAATAAAAGCAGTCATGTCAGGGTATGAGTCACAGGCAGTTATTGTTAGTAATGGCACTGCTAGTATTTTGAATGGCATTTCCCTTGTGGGCATCGCCCGTGGTCACCGTTTGGCTTTCCTTCCGCCACAGGAGAAGGAAGAAAAGGCATCCCAAGAATCATCCGAGGAGGAGGAGGAAGAGGAAGACCAGTAAATTCACAACGCATGCTACCTCACTCAACATACTGACTTACTGTTAACCAGAACTGGGCTGTATCCGCAACAACCAGTGCCACCACAACCACCACTGTTCACGCAGCCCTCTTGCCAAAGGAGGGTTAACAACAGTACATACAATCTCTTCATGCAACAGCACTGGATAAACAATGGACCTTTCTCAAGCATAAATCTAAGAATTACATGAAAGGTAACAGCCCTTTTCTCTCTGTCATGTTACCACAAGTCTTTTATACTGGACAAAAGTATGCTCTAAGGAGCCTGGACCTTTTTTCCTCCCCTTACAGATGGTTTGTAGGACATTTTCTCTGCTTAATGTTACTTATTTGTTGTACCCGCATCTGAGATGGTAGGGCATATAGACTTTCTCCATGTTTTGTACTGGACAAAGGTGAATTTTACCTATACTTGGCTGTTTTTTTTGTTTGTTTTTTTGTTTTGTGTGTTTGTGTGTGTGAAGTGATTAACCTATCCTTTTCATCTTAACATAGATGGAGGAATTGAGCTTCAGAATTTAGAATGAGAATAGGTAACTGATGGTAGAAATGTTTTTCCATGTGTAATCTATGTAACTGACTTCAGCCCTATATCACCAGTAGAGCAGAATCCCCTTTATCAACCCGCTAGTCTGATCAGAATTACTTTTTTTTTTGTTCTTCCTTCCCTCCCCCTCTCTGGTTCACATACCTTAAAAAAACATGAGTGTGCTGCTTTTTGTATTTGATAATAAAACTCAACCTATTGGTTACATGCGTGTGGTTCAAGGATAGGCTGGCAGTTACAGGCTGAGAGCGTCGGTGTCATTTTCTTCAGGGAGCTTTTTACAAATGCTGTTACTTTGGCATCTGTCTTCAAATGGTCCTCACTTTCCTCGCACTCACTCAATCAACTGTAAGGCAACCGGTAATTGGTCTACCAAGTAGTTTGATTGTAAAAGAGGGTAGTGGCACTACTATCCAATGGGGCTGTACAATTTTTTTTCATTCCATTTATCTCACTGCTTCACCTAGCTTAGTCCTTTTGTGTCATTACTTAGTACAGTAGTATGAATTACTTCTCTTAGTCTTTTGAGGATGTGTTGTGTATGCTGACTGCTACAGGCAAAAAAAAGATGTTTTGTTTGTGTATTCCTAAGTGTCAGGGAACTCTTGGTCACAGTCCAATTACTGGGTTTTTCCACAAACCTAAGCTGCTACAACCTCAGTTACAAAACCCGGAAAACTGCAAACAGGCAATACAGAGCCTGGAATTTCATACCTCACTCTCAGCTTACTTCACCATATAATTGCATTTAACTGGTTTTCTGTTGTTCAGTATAACCTCCGGCAAGAGTTTGGAAGATGTCTTTATTACATAGTTTGTGTATTTTTTTTTTTTTAACCTGACTGTAATGAGGTGTTTCTAAGATGATGGCCGAGTTTGTGTGATTGTGTGCGCGCACATGCACTGCTTGGTTCGCTAATAAACAGAGCTCGCAGACAGGTTGTTTTAATGTGTGAAGCAAGTCAGGGAGACCTGTCAGCTTAGCAACTGTGTTCGCTGACTGTGGTAGATTAGCAGGTGTGTTTTTATCTTTTTTTTTTTTTTTTTTTTTTTTAATAAATCTTCTGGTGCACTGAAATGTTGGTTCAGATTTTCATGGACAAAATGTTTGTGTGTTTGTGATAAAGACTGGGCGCTCTTTCCACTTTCATTTTTTCTGTTGTTGGCCAGTGTGTTTGGCACAAGCGCACACAGCCATCCTCCCCATATTTCATACAGACTGGTCATATCTGCTCACATTCTCCAACAACTACTCTGACCATATCCCAATGCCATTTTACATACCAAGATCTGCATATCTTCATTTATATACTGTAAGGTCAATAGGATGGGATCATTCTTTTTAATGTACACTGTCTATAAATGTACAATGTCTATATTTCTATGGTGCCCTACGACAGTTTGTATCCAGAAATGGTCAATAAATACAAGAATTTATTCTCTTGGTCACTTTTCTGTCACTTTTTCAAAGGCCCGTCATCTTGTAATACAGGTTATGACAATGAGTTATAAGTTTAGTTTACTGTGATAAATGTAATGAGTAGCGTTGTATGTTTACGAGCTCATAAGCTGTTAAATTTGTACACCAAAAAAAACTCACTGAAATTATTCAACTTTTCTTTGTGTACCACATGTAAACCAACAATCCATCAATTTACTCTCAAAGCAACAAAATACAACAATCTTAATGGTGAAACTTTGTAACAGTGCAGTCAAACTTCATTTTTATATATATATATATATATTTGCGTTTTCATCAGTAGTTGATTTGCAAGTGCTACCCAACATCACAGCCTTAAATGAAAAGCTTATAAGGCACTGTCACGTTTTACCAGTGCAAATAAATGTCCAGTATGTGATGCAATGCAGTAGATCCAATTCATGTAAGTGGCTTCTTTTCATTAGACTTCATATAAAATAGACAGAGGGGATCATGGGGTAAAAAAAATCTGGAGCTGCTCCACAAAATCTTGATTTGGAGATACGGTATAAATGACTAAGGGAAAATCAGGGATATGGAAACATTTGCCACAGACAACAGAATAAAGCAAATTTTAATGCAAAGGCTCAAAATATTCTGTGGGTCAACAAATCTAGCCCTCCGTTGATTTTATGTGGAGCACCTCGAGATTTTGTACCTGACAATACCACGTGTTGAGTCTTGGCTGTTGAGTGTCTGGCTTTGAAAAAAAGGCTTCTCCACATTATGCTCACAAATATTGATTGAACTATCCAAGGCCTAGATAAAACATAATTCTTACATTGAGTGGTGTTCCCATTCAAGGGTATAACAGTTCTGCTATATTCAAGTTACATTCACAAAAGCAAGGCAAATATAAGTCTGAAAATCTAACAGCGTATCTCAGAGAAAAAAGTGAATGGTTTCCTGAGTACTTCATACAGTCAGACCTATGGTATGTATCTGAACAAATTCTTCAGCTGGAGGTAAATTCATGCTGGTGCCATGTCTTGCAGACAGGACATATTTAGGGGACTAGTCACAACTCATTGTGGGGATGAGAGGAGGTTGGCGTAGCTTACTTCCAGATCTTGTTTGTCATGCCATGGACAAGAGTCATAGGATCTGGCTAAACCACAAAGATCTAGGTCGAGGGGCAGCTACTTAAATTCTGTTACCAAATTAAAACCAAAGGGGCTTTCATCGTTTTCCAGATAATGAAACTGAAATCAAATTGAAACAGAAAGCATCCTGATGTTAACTAAATACATTCTTGTGGATTAATGTTTTCACTTCATAAAACTATTTGAAACTTTGGTATTCTAAGGGTTTGTTAATACAATACACCTCACTGTATGATTAAGGACTAAGGGCATTTAATCACAGAAACCATATAGGCTATACTTCACAGCAAATCAACTCTTCATTTTACCAACCCAGGCTATGAACTCCCTCACAGCAGGAGTGATGATCTGAACTGGTATTGTTCATCCATAATTTTAACAAGTGCAAAACTGATGGTGGAACTTAATCATACCCCTGACACTTTGTAAACACAGCCTCTAAGATAACTGCTTGTCATGTCTTGCCAACAGCATTATGGAGGCAAGCAGGAGTAAACCTACTGTCCCGTATGTCTTTGGATGGATGCCCCCTTTTTAACTTTCAATCATGACACTGAACATCACAGTAAAAAAGCTGAATAAATAGCTTCAAATAAATAAGTTTCAGATACTGCAACTGTTAGGCACACAAGATTGGCATCAAAATCTCACAATAAGCAGTCATTGTTTCTGCATGAAAGCAATAGAGAAACAGAGATGATGACTGAGTCTGATATGATCAAGGATAAGGGCAAAAAGTAAAAAATAAAAGTCTTGTGCATAACTTTCAAAATTATTGAGAGCTCTCTGGCTGAAGGATATCTCCATGCTGCAAATGTTCTTGAAATTATTCATCACATTCATGCGTGGACATCTTTAGTCAGAAGGGGGCGTCGTTGTTGATAAGTTCTGGCCCAACCTTGTACAATCTGTGGACATAAAAAAATCAGTGCAAACAGTGTTAGCAGTGTTTTAAAAGGCATTACTACATGCACTGCACTGATCCCAATATAAATTTGTAATACTATAAATGATGCATGTGATTTTATGTCAAGGGTCAACTAAACCAACAGAAACTACCACAAGCTAGAAAGATTCTGCTTTTGCCATTTCATAAATTCATATGGAGTGCAATTTAATGAGCAACATTATGCATGGCCAATATTGCCATCTAGTGTTTCTCATGGCACAGTGCACAATCTTGAGCTCACTGTACCCTATCTATCAGGCCATTTTTAAACTTGTATACACACACTGCTTTTCCAGTTGTAACCATCATTTAGGTCACCTATTTCTAAACTAGGTTATGTAGAGCACCAGGAGTATTTGGACTTTATCTACTTGTTTCTCAGGATATTCTTCAGCTGTGCATAAGCATCATGTCCAAGAAAGACTGGGAGGTCCAAAATTCTGTCTTGCAAGAAATGCTTTACACCCCCCAAGAAATGTCAAAACCGCTGACATGTTTGCTGTGAGATACTTGCGGAATGCAAATCAATTGATCATTACAACCTTATCAAAATTCAACTTTCTGGAGTATCTCTTTCAACTATTCGTTTCTATCTACTGGTTATATGAGTAATCAGTTGAGTGCAAGTTTGGCATCTCTACTTGTGACTGAGTGATTGGCGCAACCAAAATCTGCAAAGCAGTAGGAAACAGCAGTACAGCTAGAAAATATCAAAAAGACACAAGACAACTGTAAACACGTCCCCCTCTGAGCCAGTATGTGTCATTTTCAAAGCTGCTGTCAAAACAGTTATGAGATGCATCGTTTCTCCTCAAGTTATATCAAAATATTTTCAACGGTGCCTGTAATACTGTGTGTTAAGGACAAATGAACCACTACAGCAGCCAATCCATAATCTTCCAATTGATTCAGTCATGGGGGAAAAAAATATTTCCATGTATTTTACATATGCACACATGCATTTTTAACTTCGGGGATTTCAGGTAGCTTAGTCTGAGGGACATTGCTCCATGCCTTTCACACAGTCTTATATACACAGTCTTATATAAAAGAACATGCAGTCAACTGTATTGCAGTTTTCAACGCAAACTGAAATATGTAATTTGGAGGATTAATTGTAAAAATTATGTAATTACATGGCATCCAGTTCATGTAATTTTATAATTGCAAGAGAAAGTTTCAGATTAAAGTCACTTGAAATAAAGTAGGCCATATTTCGGCAGATGACCTCCTTTTAAAAGCCATGCCGGCTACATCTGATTTTGGAATGAAAACTTGTCCCATTTGCAGGTAAAAATGAGCACAGTAACTCTAAAAATTTGCAAACTGATAAGACAGATCCTACCCTTGTGTCCTCCTCTCTCCATAACATTTCTTGTTCAGCTTCATTCAGCTCCTCGGACGGATCGTATGTGTAAACTGGTAGCAGCTGGTGGCGAAGCCTGTCAATTCTGAGTGGACAAAATGTGTTAAATAAAATTAGGGACAGTACTCATTTAATGAATTACATCCTGAGATACATGAGTGTAAAATTGACTTTGCATAATGAGTGCATTTTGCCATGAGATCAAGAGAGTTAAAAAAAAAAGTTACCTTCTTTTCTTCCGTATGTACATAACCTAAAACAAAACCACACACAAATACATTACAGATAAAGGTTATAAACAGGTCTCAGCTATTTTTACTGCAAACATTCATGCAATTACAGAGCGCACTTTGAGCTCTATCACAAGTTTATAAAGTGATTTCAGTCAGACTTTAGTGCCATCTCATTGAAACTGCATCTGTGTAAGTCAACAATGTCTAATGGCATCCAACCCTGCCAGCCACTCACCACAGCTGCAGCTATCCCGATGATGGTGATCAGGAAGAATGGCACCAACACATAGCTGACTGCCACATCCCCATCTATGATAACAGGGGCTTGGGTAGTGCTGTTCATTGCATATGTTCAGGGAGAAGGGGACACAGGGGGCTGCT
The DNA here is from genome assembly GCA_900302615.1 of Holocentrus rufus. Lineage (NCBI taxonomy): Eukaryota > Metazoa > Chordata > Actinopteri > Holocentriformes > Holocentridae > Holocentrus > Holocentrus rufus. Next base: position 11,769 of record OMLF01056642.1, on the reverse strand, counting down.
TGTGCGGAGCCAGAGGGACTTTACAAGCAGCAAGCCCCCTCTCTGAGGCAGAAATCGTGCAGCAGTTCTCTCCTCAAGTTTCCTCCTTGTTTATGCCTCATCCTTGTCGTTCATGTGACTTCCACATGGTATCACCGCCCTCCTTAATCAGCGTGAAATCTGAAGGAAGACAAAATGAGAAGGATTTGCACGTTGTTGAAATCATACAAAGGACTTGTTAACATTACACATTGGTGAATATGTTATGAAATGTGTGCTAAGTAAATTCTAGGGAGGGAAATCATTAACAATCCGATGTTGTAGTGAAAGTGCAAATTACCCAATAAGTTAATTAGGTACTTAGAGACAAAACTGACGTCAAAGTGGGTGACGTTGCTTATAACTTTTAAATGGACCATTTATTCCTAACATTTTGCGCTAAACCCTGTAACGTTAGCTCGGATAAATCACCTCTCGACACTTCATTATGCCAATAGTTCGCTAACGCTGAAGGGGTTAAAAGCTGGTATTGGCTAATGTCCGGTCATATGCCTTCCTAACTAGCTGTTTTTCATACAGTTCACTGGTGTCAACTAACTGTCTTCTCTAGAAGCCTCGTTGAGGAGTAGCAGTTAGCTGCTAGCTAGCTTACACTTAAGCTAACAGTTACATACTACAGCTACCGTTAGCTATGTTTGTGAATGCCATAATGAGTGACATATCGGTGCACTGGACAAAAAGGCAAGCAAACCATTTGGGTCAGGCTGAGATTTGTTTAAACTAAATACACGGGTTTTTCGGGCTTGGAAAACCTAGCTAAGCAAATACTCACCACTATTTTGTTTGTTGTTGTGCTTCCTCTCTCTCTAACGGCTTTACATCGTCCTCAAACCGCTGAAACCACAAACTCACTATGTCGTCACGTGACCAAACAACAGCGAGGCCAGAAGGGCGGAGCTGTTCGACGAAACGTGTGGGTGCACTTGTTTTAATACTCTAGTTGCCATCCTGCTCATGTGACAGGCTGATAATGGAGAAGATGGGGTGTTTGCTGGTTGCATATTTTGAATTGAGCATGTATTTTAAGAGAGTTGTACGTAATTACATGTTGCATGTATAGAGCATAAAAGAGGACAACAACTTTTTGGGAGATTGGTATTCAGCCTATTGGAATGTATCTTCTGAGGGCAGCAGTGCATGGTATAGACCTCACAGCAGCCATTCTGACATGAAATAGTAGAGCAAGCACAGGTGTTGCTAATGATATTAAGATTCCGGTCCATTTAGGTCTAACAGAGCCAGGGTTCTGCTATTGTCCATGCTGGCTCACTGGAAAGACTCTGCTACACTTATGGAACATAACCTTCATTAATGTCATTAGTAACACCTGTGCCTGCCCTACTGTTTCATGTCAAAATGGTCGCTGTGAAAAAGGTCTATATGGTTAAGGTTGTGGTTAGGAAAGGGTTAGTGTTACAGTTAGAGGGTTGCAATCCTGCCCTCAGAACACATCCCAATAATTGCAAACCTGCAACTTTTTGACAAGTTCATCAGTTAAAACGGAAGTTGCAACAACTTGAGTAATACATCCATTATGACTACACAGCACATTTGAGCTGGGAAAGAAACATTATGTAGGCTGAGAAAAGGTAAGCCGTCGTTGAGCTGTGGCCAGTCACATGCTATGAAATAACATAGCATTCAACAAACGTTTGAGGGGAAGAAATAATGAAACATTTAACTTTCATTTATAAGCACTCAAACGTAAGAATGAAACATGAAACATTATGTATGTCAAGGCAACAAGACCTTCCAAGTGTAACCTTGCCAAAGTGTGTGTGTCAGACAGCCAGGTTCACAAGAAAGACAGGGCTCATGGTTAAATGAATGACCAGCAGTCGAGACAGTTCTGCTAACAAAATGCTTGTATAAAGTAGTGTTATTAGATAAAGGTCAAGTAATAAATTATGTAAAGGTTTTGTTCCTTAATTTTAAAACACTATCATGTCACATGGGGGAGGAGAAAATATACAGCAGGAAGAAAGAAGATAGAAAGGCCAGGCAGAGCCAGAACAGAGAAGGGGGGAGGAAGGGTGACTACAACAGAAGTAAGAAACCCCAACTTAACAACCTCACAGCACCACAATAATTGTGCACCGCCACCTGTAAATCAAATCAAACCAAAAGAAACTTCAAGACACTCTGTAACACACTCGCACTCCGTGCACGCCAACCAGGTCCGTGTCTGCCTGGGTGAAAACTCGAGAAAAAGAGACAAAAAAAAAGAGTTAAAATTGGTAGCCACAATGCTGGGCAACTGTACAATACCTTTTAAATACCACAATCATCAAACATCATCATGCAAGAAACTAATGAAATATGTGGATAGCAATCAGCGCTATTTGCCCTTTAATCAGACAATGAACAATGAGGGAGATGCTGCTAGTGGCCTCATCACCAATTACTGGTGCATGACTTATGTCACAAGTCTTCAGTCAGTCATTCAAGTCTCAACATGCCTTTGGTTTCTGGCCTCAGGCTGCAGCAGCCCTGCCCTGTTCAACAGCCCAAACAATACCAGAGAGGGAGAGTGGGGCCTACACTTCCTCATTTTAAAGTTTCAGGCCTATTGGTTAACAGCAGTATTCTGCTGGGTCCTAAGGGCAGCCTCTTCCATTGGATACAGAAAAAGGGCACCCTGCTACACAAGGTAAACAGAGATGTGCAAGAAATGACAATCAATCGATCAATCAGTCAATCAATCAATCAACCAGTCATCCAACCAGTCAATCAATCAATCAAGCAATAACTTTGTTCCAAGACAAGCTGATTGTCTCTTCACTAAGTTTATACATTTACCTGCTATGCATCGCACTGTCAGAAAAAGTAGCTAAAGCATAGAATGACCCAAACAGGTAATTACAGTACATGACCATATAATTTTTGGACAGTTCAGGAAAATTGTGACTTTAAACTAATTATGTTCAGCTGGCATACACCATAAACATTCCCTCATTTAGAAGAGCTTAGAGCTGTAGAAGAGAATTAAATGGCAGTTACTTGCAAAGCAATAGCTGCATGTTCAGGCCTGTAAGCATGGATTTGACCGCTAGATGGCACTCTCATCATTAACTTGTAAGTCAGTAAAAGGACTTGACAGAGCTTCTTCTGTCTTTTATTCAGTGTTAGCTCATACCATTTATTGCATTCTGTATTAGTGAAACAGAGTGAGATAGAACAACATCACGAGATACAACATCATGTCTGTCTTAGGTACAAAGGTAAACTTGAAATATAACTTGAATATGAAATTCAGTCTTCCTGTCATTATCATCTGTTCAATAGAAAACCATGTAATGCAATCCTTTTTTCCCAAACAAAATGAACAAAAATATTCTCAATGGACATTCATGTTGATAAATCAAGATGGTGTCTCGGAGTTGGAGGGGAGTGCATAGTGTGAAAACAAACAAACAATTGTGTGGTTGGTAGGAGCTGCAGCTCATTGGGCTTGTTGAGTTCAGTTGGCCCAGTCTATGGCAGTGTACTGCTGGAAAAGAATAATGTGATTCTTTGCTGTGCTTGTCCTTTCTGAGTGACTCTCACTGGAGCAAAGCGCCCTGACACAGCCACTCAACATGTCACACAAACACGATGACGAGAGGAACTGTTTGTTCTTCAGAGAGGAGGTTGATGGAACAGCAAATGCCTTACGGTAGCTTGTTTGCATGAGGTTTTGGTCTCATAAGTAGTCGAGCTCAGGAGAACAGAAAGTGATATGCAAAACACATTTGATACTGAGTGTTCTTCTGGGCACACACAGCCATGCACCTCTGCACACCTGCTCCTTACAGACCGGAGTTCGGGGGCCTACTGGGGCTTAAATACTTTGATGCAGGCCCTCACAAGCACACACAAATTCATTCCCTAACTCCTAACCCTATTTTTGCCATTACTATAACCTAATCTAATCAATCTTAACTCTGAATTTAAGTCCTAACCCAAAAATAGTTGCTTTAACAAGTGAGAACAGGCAGAGCATCCTCACTTGTTCCTCAGAAGTATAGAAATACAAGAGCATACATATGTACATGCACATACAGGCACACACACGTAGGCATGGAGAGTGGAGAGGTTAGTTGTTTGGGAATTAAACCACACCAGCTGCCACATTAGTCTTGTATCTCTTTTTTGGAGTTCAGAGAAAGAGCATCACACTCAGACTGACAATTAGGCAGTAGGTCACTTCACACTGACAGGTCGTGAAACGTCTACACATTAAAATGTAAACTTAGAATTGTAAAGAAAAAAATAAAGTAAGAAAAGGAAAATCGACACCTTTGGTGTAAGGTTGTCTTCTGAACAGGATAGGATGCAGCATAATCACACCAAGCATAGATCTTAGTCTAATGTGTAGGATTTTGTATGCAAAAAACTGGTCAAAAAAGTGCTAAATTGACAGACTATTATTTAATCCTCTCATATTACACTAAAGATGTGAATCTGAATTCAGTGCATGATGGGATGAATATAGTTAATAGGTATTACACAGTATTAGTTTTCACTGCACCAGAAAATTTACATAGACTTTACATAGAAAATTACATAGCCTTTACATAGAATGCATTATTTTGTTTTATTCTATAGTAAAAGTAATGGGGGAAAAACATGCTCCTATCTGCCCCAACTTCAAGTAGTTGTACTTCATATCTTCACTCTATTTTGTGTTTCTAAGGTTGGTGCTGTACTTCAGTAATTATTGCTGGGGTAAAACAGATCTTGAATAACTGTCCAGATGGTACTTTTCCGTAAAAGTATAGTTCTTCAAGCGACTACATCCTTAAACTCTTCAGACTGTGACGATGGCACAGCCACAACTTAAGTTGTTTTGGGGTGTGGTGGTTCCTGCGCAGCACTTTTCTCTGAATGTTCAGTGAGGCAGAAGAAGGAACTGAGCTCTCAGATGGATGCAGCCTGGTGATTTCAGAAACCCATCTGCAAATGAAACTGACATGTCCTTTCCGCAAAGTCCCTCTGAGTCTGTGGCACCTTTGTGGAATGAAAAATCAACCATCATATTTGAGCCATAAAAATAGAATCTCATTGGACTTTTAGAAAACAGACTATCGATTTGATGATAGAAGTTTTTCATTCTTTTAATATGGTATTGTGGTTCATTCTTTACATTGTTTTGTAAGCTTATAAGGAGGCTATCCAGTTATTGTGTGAAACTGTAGATTTACCCATTCTGATGAAGGTCCACTCCAGTGACCTCATGACCTCAGACATTTTCAAAACTGTTCCTGAAAAAGTTGATCTCATAAAATTAGTGGTTGTGCCATCTATCTGTTATTAGTTGTATACTCCCATTTTACCATGTGGACCAATGATTTACTTGCAAGGCCTATTCGAAATGTGCTATTATGAATCCTACTTGCATTCTGGGCAAGTCTCGCCCACCAGCACGGTGATCGGTCACACAATTCACTGGCCTGTTGCCCATTCACTAAAACAACTTTGATATACAGTAAGCCCCCACCCAATCTAAACCTTACCCGTAACCTGTGCGCATGTCTTGCCTAGAACTCCAGTGGGATTCATAAGAGCACGTTTGAAATCACT